>JAQQSY010001471.1:0-14359 GCA_028646535.1 Procyon lotor | reverse complement strand
CTCCAGCTCCGGGCCCACCCCCCGCCTTCCAGGTTTCTGACTCCGGTAAATGGTTTCATCCCTGACCTCGTCTGTGTAATTGGTGAATTTTAAATGGGCACCATATGTTCTTTTTTGCAACCTCAGGAAAGATTCTGTGCACTTATAGCATTAATACAACCTACCATTATAGTGGATCGTTTTAGTTTTATTTTTATCTAAAAAGGCCTTCCCTTGGATTTGTTTTGCTCACGTAGAGCGATTTCCAGATTGAACCGTAACATTGCGGTAGTTCAGTAAATCGAAGGTATCCTGATGATGTTGGTATTAATAGTGATACTTTGATGTCATTGACGGTAATATTTTGTGTGTAGGTTTTAGCATTTACTGGGTGCCAGTCTGTCCATCCGGATGCTGGTACGCTATTCAGGGAATCAGCCAGTGACAGACTGTGGGCTTCATATTTCAAACAACCATTCTTTTTTTCTTTTTTCTTTGTTTTAAGCTCTATTTATTTTAGAGAGAGCAAGTGAGGGGAGGGGCATAAAGGAGGGAGAGAATCTCAGACAGACCCCCGCTGACTCAGAGCCACCCTGAGATCACGCCCTGAGCCAAAAAAAAAACAAGAGTCGGCTGCCTCACCGACCGCACCACCGAGGTGCCCCCCATCAGACAGCTGTTCTTAAAAATCCACTTATGGAGGTAGAAGAACAGAACTTTGAAAAACAACCAGGAAATTAGCAAATGCCTGCAAGACTTCAGGACACGAGGCACCCACCGCGGCCCCCAGGACCAGCCGGCTCTAGCAGGTGTGTGAGCAGTCCTCCAGCCAGACCTGGGATGCAGAGCGGCTCTGACCCTTGACCTTGGGCCGAGACCCAGAGCCCCGGGGTCAGTGGCAGGTGCCCAAATGCTGTGCTTCGAACCAGCCTCTTGATGCATTCTCTGATCTCTGGAAACAACCTGTCAGGCCCTACAGGAGGGGGAACGGGTTCCAGATACCACTGTGCTCGGTGACCTGCTGGGGTGCAGACTGTGCCAGGTATGGAGCGTTCCAGGGGGCCTTCGGGTGGTTCCCCACTGCAGGCTAGGCAGCCAGTCTTGCCCGGGACAGAGCTCCTCACCGCCTGGGAAGCACCGGGGGCTGGAGGAGGGGGGCTCTGCCCGAGGCTCAGACTAGAAGGAAGCTGGGGCCCGACCGGCCCACAGCTGATGCCAGGGCGCTGGGAATGCACTGAGGGTCGCGTTCCCAGCCTGCGGAACGGCCCAGGCAGGAGAGCGAGGTCCGGGTTCAGCTGGGTGGCAGGCCCCAGCGGGTAGGCACCCCACTCCAGGAGAGAGTGCTCACCTGCAGAGTTTCTACTGGGCCATTTGTCTTCACCGACATATAAGATGCTTGAATCATTCTCGAGGCCAGATCAAACTTACTTCAGAAAGAACCGGCTCGGGAGCAGCCTCGGTCCCCTAGAGAGGGCTCCAGCCCCTCCTCTCCTGAAGTAGGGCTTGTTTATTATGTTACCATGATTCCTACTGTTTCTCTTTATTAATACAATCCAGAACGTGCTTCCAGGAAAGTGAGAGGGCCTTAAGCCTCTGTCAATTCTGTTGTGTTTTTTTGTTAAAAGAAAGAAAAACGCAGAGTCATCCCCAAGATGCTGGGAGAGCCTGCTGCTCTCCGGGTGGGGAACCCTGGGGACGGCTGGGGAGCACAGGCTCCTTCCCACTGAATGCGGGCGCAGCCGCTCCCGGTGACTCGGGCTGCGTCCAGCGGCTCTGACGCCAAGAGTGACCAAGGCCTGGGGACTGCGAGGTGCAGGGGGCCAGGAAAGGTCCCCACATGCAAGGGACTTGTGGAGGCCCGAGCGGAGTGATGAGGAGCAGGTGGGGGGCCCCAACTCCAGGCCGGAGGAGGCAGGAAGGGGCTTTCCTCCCAAGCCCCCAAGGTGGGGCCGGCAGGTGTACATGTTGGGCATGGGAGCGGCCAGCGGTGCAGACGGAGGCTGAGACCACACTGAAGGCCTATGGCGTAGGGTTTGAGAGAAGTAGGGCAGCTCGCTGATGACCAGTTAATGAGTTTTAAACTAACTAACCAACCTACCTGTGTAACTAACACCCCAGTCAAGATACAGAACATTTCTTGCAGACACCGGCACGCCCGTGTTCACAGCGACATCATTCACAACAGCCGAAAGGTGGCAACAGCCTCAAACGTCCACCGATGGATGGATGGATAAACAAAACGTGGCATGGCCACACCTGGAATGTTAGCCTTAACAAAGGAAGGAAATTCGGACAGCAGCTACAACGCGAACAAACTGAAGACCAACCTTCCCGCCAGCGCAGGATCCCAGGCACAGAAGGTCCCGACTGCACAATTTCACTTGTGCCCTGCCAGGAGAAGTCACGTTCACAGAGACAAACACGGGGAGGGATGAGGACTTAGTGTTTAATGGGTGTGGAATTGCCCTGTGGGATGATAAGAAGTTCTAGAGGGGAACCGTGGGGATGGCCATAGGACACTGAGAACGTACTTAATGCCACCGAACTAAACACATAGAATGGCAACTTTTATGTATATTTTGCAACAATTTAAACATTTTCAAAAGATCTGGAACTTCTCCATCACTTCCTAAGCGTCCCACCCGCCCCCTTCCTGAGGCCTTCCACCGCCGTGGGAATTCCTGCCTGCCTCTGCCGTGGCCTGGTTCTGCCGAGAGCTTCCTGTGGGTGGAGCACACACTATTCGCTGTTTTTTTTAAGATTTTATTTATTTGAGAAAGAGAGCGCGCGCCCGAGTGCGGAGGGGAGAAGGGAAGGGAGAAGCAGACTTCCCGCTGAGCAGGGACCGTCGACTCGGGACTCGATCCCAAGACCCCGGGATCATGACCTGACCCAAAGGCGGACGTGTCACGACAGAGCCACCCCGGCGCCCCCACACGAGGCACTGCTTACATCTGGCGACCTCACTCAACAAACGGTTGGCCCTGAGCTGTACTGGTGCCTGCATCCAAACCTCATTTTCTACTGCGGATTAATCTGCCCGTGTAAGACATTCCGCTATTTGTTTATTTTTTTGATGGACACTTGAGTTTCCAGCTTTTCTAAATAAAGCTGCTGTGGACATTCTTGTCCACGTCCCTCGTGGGTGCGTGCCTGCCTTCCTCCCGGGCGTAGACATAGGGATGGAATTGCTGGGTGCGTGTGTATCTACTTCCATGTTCACTTTCAGTTTTCCGAAGTGGTTGTACCACTTTACAAACCCCTCAGAAATGTACACGACATTTACGGTTGTCATCGCTTTTAATTTTACCCCTATCGGTTGTGATGTGAAATCTGTGCTGGCTTCATTCTGACTTCCCTGGTGACTCATGGTATCGAGCAACCCACGTGTTTCCTGGCGGTTTTTATGTCTTCTCGGTGACGTGGCTGTTTGCTTCCTTCTCGTTTTTACCTTTGCCATCCTAATATTGAGTTGTAGGAGTTCTTCATATACTCTAGAAGTAATTCTTCGAAGGAATACTTTCTCCCAGTCTGCTGGCCTTTACATTTTCTTGCTTTTTAGGGAGTAAGAGACTTATTAAGGGGCATTAAGTAGCTTCAGAGACATAGAAGGCAGCCCAAAGTTGAGTGTGTGGGAAGAGCTTTCAGGCACCGTGAACTGGCCCGGAGAAGAGAGGCCACCGCCCTCACTGGGTCCATGGCCGCACCGCACATGCTGCGCTTGAGAAGGTACCGCCGATGTCTTCCGTGTTTTTAAACTTTCTCTCTTTTTAAGGTTTTATTTATTTGAGAGAGAGAGAGAGAGGAGAGACCACAAGCACAAGCAGGGGGAGGGGCAAAGGGAGAGGGAGAAGCAGACTCCCCACTGAGCAGGGAGCCCAATCCAGGACTCGGGACCCTGGGATCATGACCTGAGCTGAAGGCAGACGCTTCACTGACTGAGACCCCCTGCCACACTAAACTTCCTATATAATCTTAGACGTAAAAGAGAGTGTGATCTCAGGGATTGAGTTCCGAGAGTGGAGCCTACTTGGGACTCTCTCTCCCTCCCTCTGCTCCTCCCCCTGCTCGTGCTTTCTCTTTGTCAAATAGATAGATGATAGATAGATAGATAGATAGATAGATAGACAGACAGACAGATAACATCTTTAGAAAGAGAGAGTTGTGAAGATCGGACGGAGTGCCCCCATATGCCCTTGACCCAGCTTCCTGTAACACTAGCATTAGTGCTCACTTAGCACTACAATGACCTAAACTAACAAACTAACAGTGGTAAATGCCATCAACTAGGGACATCACTCAGATTTCTCCACTAACGTTCTTGTTCTATTCCAGGATCCAATCCAAGACACCCTGTGGGATTTGGTTGTCACACCTCTTTGTTCCCCTCCAATCTATGACGGCTTCTCACGCTGCCTTTACTTTCATGACCTTGACCCATTAACTTTTTTAGTTTGTCTTTGAATTCACGACCTTAAAAAATTTGCCAACTAGTTCTAGTAGTTTTCCATTAGATTAGGACTTCCCCACATAGAATCCGGAGAAGAGGTTGTGCGGAGAAGAGTTTTACTTCTTCCTTTCCCATTTTTATGGCTTTCATTTCTTTGTCTTGCCTTATTTCATTGGTTATGACCTCTAGCTGGTGTAGAATGAAAGTGGAAAGAAAGGACATTCTTACCATGTTCCCCCTCTTAGGGGAAAGTTAGTCCAGTTCTTGCCGCTGAGCATAAATCATCAGGTGCAGGCTTGTCGAGGTACCTGTTACCTCAGGGAGGACATTCCCATTCCTTGCTTACTGAGAGCTTTCACAGTGAATGAGTTGAAGTTGAACTTTATCAAATGGTTTTTTGTTTGTTTGTTTGTTTTGCCCCTAGTAAGATTATTAAATGGTGGTTTTTCTTATTCTGCTAAGTAGTGAGTTACAGTTAACCTTCAAATATTGAAGTAACTTTGTATTCCTAGAATAAACTCACTTGGTCATGACATATTCTGCTTCTTATATATTGCTGGATTTAATGTGCTATTATTTTGTGATGGATTTTTATATCTCTGTTCCAGAAAGATATTGGCCTATAATTTTCTTCTCTTCATTATCATCAAAGCCGGATATCAGACTTATGCAGGACCCCTAATATGTGTTGGAAGAGCCGCCTCTTTCTTCTCTGAAATGGTGAGCTAACAGTCATCTTCTCTCTCCCTCAAGTGTTTGGTAGAATTTATTGGTGAAGCTCTTTGAGCCTGGAGTTTTCTTTGTCAAAACGCCTTTATTTGCAGAAGCAATTTTTAAAAAGTAATGGAGGGCTATTTACATTTTCTATTTATTTTGTGTCAGTTATAGTTTTATATGTCATGGAATTTATCCACTTTGTCCAAGTTACTAGATTTTAGGTACAGTGAGATCCACAAAAGCCCTTAACCCCTCAGTGTACAGTATCTCTTTTTCCCTCGTTTCTGATATTAGTATTTCATGTTTATTTTTTGTGTGTTTTTGTCTCAACAGAAGGTATTTGTGTTTTCTATTAGTGCATAGAAAATTGCCCTAAAATTTTAGTGACTTAAAACAATAGTGATCGTCTCACTTTCCCATAGATTGGCTAGTTACTTCCTCCTCTGGTTCCACAGGGGCCCCACATGTGGCTCTCTTTAGCTGGGGGGCCAGCCAGGCCAGACAGGGGTGTTAGCCTCACTCGCGTGTTCAGCACATGACATCGGCTCTGCACTGAGACACCTCTGTTTGCAGTCACACGGCCTCCTCTTCTGTAGGTTAGACAAGCTTCCTGATCTCAGGACAGTATTCCAAGGGGGCAAAGACACGAGTCCCAGGGCAATCTGAGTCCTTGGCTCTGAACTCACGCAGTGCCACTTTTGCCACTTCCGTTGCCCAAGGTGAAATCACCCTAGATTTAGCACCATTGAGAAATGAATGGCAGACATGGCAAAATCTCATTGCAGATGAACATGCCTTCAGTGAAGAAGCAGTTCATGGCCAAGCTTTCAGTCTGTCACATTCCACAGTCTGGCCACAGCTGTGTTCTTTGTACACGTGCCATATTCTTTCTCCCTTCTGGGGATGCCCGAAGCTCTCATCCCAGTTAGGACATCGGACTCAGAGGCCAGCTTCCCGTGACCTACATCGGGTCCCTCTGGAGACAGGCACATACACACGCCTGCTGTGGTGTGACTCCTCGGTCCAGAGCTCTCTGCGCCCTCCACATGACCCCACAAACTGGACCAGGACATGAACACAGGGCCACTTGCTCCCATCAGAAAGAGGAGGAGCATAAGGCACATGGAAGCCCATGGGCCTTACCAGACTCGAGGACCAGACTTCAGAGCTCCCTACTCCAGAGGCAGGAGCTACTCCTTGATTAAGGCCCATTTCTGCTCCCACGAAGGACTTCCTAATCCACCATCTGCCCACCGTTCTCTTGTTCTGCTCTCCGGAGATCCTTTCTTCTCCATCAGAAAGGATCCATGTTTGAAGATCAGTAGCTTTCTGTGTCTGATGCTTGCTCATAGAAAGCTGGAGGCCCAGAAGCATCTTTTCATTTTGAATGGTATCGACCCTTTTTGGTCCAAGCTGGTAGTGCTCTCATTAATATAATTCTCTTAAAATTGTTTTAGGTCTCCTATGAATCTTGTTGGAATTTCCTCTGTGCCACCCAAAAGTCACAACCATGTTTCTTTTCAAGACAAAGCTGTCTCTACTTTTGGCATATCGGGCTTCTATACACGAGTGTCTTGGAAACCCTTTTTCCCTGGTTCGAGAAGGTCTGGGAGGCACTGCCTGCAGTTTTCCTGGGGTCTTCTGCTCAGACCCTTGATTCAGTCCTGACTCTGAGTCCATCTGTTCCTTTAGGAATATTTAGCTGACTGTGGAACGGAAGATGTGAAATACGTTTATGTTTGAACGAGGTAGGTGATCCTGATTCGCTCCTACTCCATCAGTTCTGCCTGCAGACACGGGTTGTTTGGGGGGTGGAGGCATTGGTGGGGGGCGGTTGGTTGGTGGAGTCCCTCTGTCCCCTTGCACAGCTGCGGGACGCTAACTGGTACTCCCAGCAGTCTACCCAGAAATATCTTTGCCCACGTTTATAAAATATTTACATTAAAGAATATTACATTTATAAAAATGTTTTTGCCCACGTTTAGGCACATTTCCTATTTTCCAAGTTAATGGCCAGTGAGGGTCTTGCCCCTTGCTCTGCCACCACGTGGTTCAGGCCACGCCAGCCCTCACGGCCAGTCCTGGGCCCCTTCAGCTCTGCGAGCCCCCCATCCCCGCACCCTCCAGCCCTGCCTGCGGCCTAAAACCAGCTCCGCGTGCTCCCCGAGCTTACTCGGCCACACCCCACATCCAGATGTCCGTCTCCCCATCGGGTATGACTGCAGAGCAAACCCTCCCCACAGGGAGGACAGATTTCTCGTGTGTCTGTGGCTTGGCCAGGCTGGGTCTGACTCATGTGGCGCGTCCAGCTGAAACGGTCCCGGGGGGCCTGTTTCACGTGCCCCGTGTTTGCCCAAGCTCACACCAGCCCACACCATGTTCTGTTACCGGTCACTCGGAGTGAGTCCCAGGGGGGCCGCTTTCGAGAGTGTGACGCGGTCAGCACAAAGTCCCCATGCAGAGGAGCCCGGGATGGCCACTTGGGATGGGACACAAAGTGTGTCTCACTGATCTGTTCGGGGCCTGGTGGGTCTCCAGCATCACTGTCCTTGCTCCCCAATGCTTGACCCCTGCCCGGACCATGTCCCAAAATGTTCACGACAGGGGTCACTTCCAAAGGGTGCCTTCTCCCTCTACAAGCCAGTGTGGTAAAAATCGACACCTCAACAGGCAGCTCTGCAGAGCAAACTGAAGCCCCCTTTCCTGCAGGGTTTCACGTCCGAGCACCAGCGCAGGCGGGGGCACTCGGGGAACGAGGCCTGGCTCATTCCATGCAGACCAGCAGCTTCCTCATTCTTGCCTCTCTCTGCACTGACCCCCATTCCAAGCACGTGCCCCTCTCTCCTCCCTGTGTCCTTCCCTCCTTTTCTTCTTACGGGAACTCCTGAAAATCTAATAGCTTTCCCTAGTGGGGCTGGCAGAGCACCAGGGAGGAGGCCGTTCAGAGTTGCTCTGGCCCCCAAGGGCCTGGTCCCGCAGCGGCGCTGGGAGAGGCCTGGATGGGGTGCGTGGAGTCGGCCTGGAGGTGGTCGGCCATCCCGAGTCTCTGCTGCCTCCACGCTCTCCCAGCAGCCCTGCCTTCCTCAGGAGATAGAGGCTGGCCAGCCAGGGGAGCCATGGGCCCCTCGTCTGCTCAGGGCCATCGGCTGAGTGTCCAGCGGGCCCAGCCAGCCCAGACAGACGTGGCAGGCCCAGGAACACGACAGTTGGACTCTCTGGCCTTGGGTACCCCGGCCCCGTGTCGCATCCTGGCCCCCTCCTCTTGTTTCTCTTTCCAACCCCCCCTCTCTCTTCTTACCAGAGAGAGAAAAAGGCAGCTGTTTCCAGAGCGCTCTGCTTACCCAAGCTTCCCTGGACTCCTTTGGGCTCGGGGGGGATGGGGGAGGTGGGGAGCCCAAGAACAGAGCAAGGTCACTTTTAATATCAGTCCTGGTTAAGTTCACTCTCAGCCAAATAGGAAATGATGCTTTTTATTTTTTTTTTTAAGATTTTATTTGAGAGAGTGAGCGAGTGTACGCACAGAGGGTGAGGGAGAAGCAGACTCCCCTCTAAGCACAGAGCCTGATATGTGGGGCTCCCATTCGAGGACCCCAGGATTGAACCCGAGCCAAACGTAGACGCTTAACCAGCTGAGCCCCCATGTGCCCCGCTCGTCAGTGACTCTGAGGGAGTGACTCATCCGGACTCCGTCCACTGAGCGCTGACCCAGACGGGGGTCCACGGGCCCCACGGACGCCTGCACACCGCAAAGGAAAGTTGCCTGCGTTAGGAGTCTGTGCGCCCAGGGGCTGGTAGCCCAAAAAAGCCCCTCCAGAGGCGTGTGCAACCTCTGCCCTCCCACCCCTCCTATGGGGGCACTTCCAAATGGGCGGCCACAGGCCTAGCCCCTTCAGCTCTAGATGGTGTGGTCACCGCGAGGGCTGAAGTGGGGTCTGGTCCCCATGCCCTTGGGAAATAGAATCAGGTTCTTTCAGCACAACAGCCTGGGCTGAAGGCCGCTGTGAAAACCTGGATTTTTCTTCAAAAATGTCAGTGTTGGAGAAGATGGTGGGAATGTTCAGACGAGAGGAAATTAAAGACCACAAAGACCATGGGTGATAGCTGCTCCCAGACCAGATCCTGCGCAGAGGAAACGTGACACACGGGGCGCTCTGGGGTCAGTGGGCCAAGCTGGAGGAGGAGCGCTCGATTGAAACATTGTATCAGAGTTTCGCGGAGGTCTCTAACTGCCCTGCCCTGGAGAAACACACACTGAAGTTTTGGGGGATAAAAAGCCAAGATGTGCTCAACTTCCTCCCAAGCAGCTCAGCAAAACAGACGTCGACAGGCAGGGAGGTCAGCGATGACGCCCTTCACTGCACGGGAGCCTGGGCGACGGATTGGGGGTGCTCCCTATACCGTTCTGCCAACTGCCCTGTATGTTTGAAATTATTTCTGAGTAGAAGGACCTTACAAAACGGTTTTGTTTCCAGAGGGCCTAGGTGTGGAGGCGCGTCCCCCCGCAGGCCCCCGGCCGGGTGAGGCGAGGGCAGCTGGCCCCGACCCCCGCTCAGGGCGCGCGAAGCTGCGGACGGCTCCCAGGGCCAGCCGTGTGTCTGCACTAAGCTCTCGGTCTCGGTTTTACCGTCAGGCAGCGGCAGGATTGAACAGAGTGGGGCAGAGTGTCTTCCTTAAGCGTTTGGAACCGGGGGCAGCTGAGTACCTGGTGTCTCTCCCCATTTGCTGCGAGGCCCTCACATGCCCTTAGCGTTTGGATTGATTCTCCTCATTGGGCCTGTCTTCAATTTGGTTTCAGGCACTTTCCAATAAGTGCATGAAGTGCTCTGGGCTCGGGAGAGGCACCGCAGAAATCAATACGTGTTCATCACCATCGCGGCGGCCGCGCGAGCCCCGGAGCCAGGCCCGCCGGGGGCGCGTGTGCTCCCAGGCCACTCGGCGGGGTTTGTGTCTCCCCGCGGAGGGCCGGCAGGTGCGTCTGTGTCTCCAAGATGATCGATGCCGCCTCATCAGTGTATCCCCGCGAGCCGCGGTCCTCTCCGAGACCCGGAGATTTATGGTGCGGGGCCGTACCTTTGTGATCATCCCCTGCCAATGGGGTGTCCACATGTGAGACCCAAGAATGGTCCTGCCCTCCCCACGTTTGCCATTTGCTGGGTGGCATCGCGGCCCCCTGGGGCTTCAGACCCGTTTGGGTCTCAAGATGTCTATGCTGGTCTTGCTCTGTGTGGGTGTCGTCTGGTTCATTCTGAGGAAGGATTGTGGTCACCCCAATCCCAAGGGTTCGACGACGCTGCCATGCATCACTCACAGAAACTCACAGTCCTTGGGGGGGCGGACGTGGTAGGCTCCCCACACGGGGGGCCGAGCTCCTGGGCGAGCCTGCCTGCACCAGCGCGGGCTTGGCGTCCGGGCTGGCTGGTCGAGGACGCGTGCCCATGGGGATGAGCAGCCCGAGAACAGGCAGATTCCGAGCCTTTCCCCGGGGCGGCAGCACCAGCGGGAAAGGACGTGACTTTTCTCCCTTCTTCTCTTTGCACAGCACAAAGTTCAAAGCAGGAGAGTGGGCTAGGCTACTTTTGCCCTCTCTTGCTTTCTTCCTAACCCACCAGCAGCTGGGTGGATGTGGGAATCCCCAGAGTGACCCCAATGTTTGGACGGGATTCTGTTGTGATTCGGTGGCATGGGCCGAGCTCCTGTCCTCCCCTCCAGGCTCCAGAGCGGCCTGGGGGGTGGCTTCTCTGGTGTCCAGCACTGGGGAAGCACACCGAGGCCGTATCCACCCCCTTGGAATCCCCCGCACGCCAGCCCCTCCTGTCACCTAGGGTTCTGTCCCCATACACTGACCTCTGTCATCCCATCAGGTTGTTAAAAGCCAGGTGAGGAAAACCAGCAAATCTGACTGCCCCCACTTCTCAGGTGGGAGAGCTGGGTCCCGGAGAGCCGTGCGATGTGTCCCAGCTTGCCCCGCTGGCTCCAGGCCCCCATACCGCCTCCTCCAGATTCTCCCTGAGGGCCATCTCGGGACCGAGCCGTCTGGCCAGAAGGTGGGGAGGCACACTCCCCCGCCAGGGTGCTCAGAGGCTCACAGGGCGGGTTCCCCAAGGTGATGCGTGTGGAGCAGCTGCTGTGGCTTCTCCTGCATCTCCTGTCCGGCCTGCGGCAGCCTCCTAGCTCTGCTCCCCGGCTGCCCGGGTTCCCCTCCACGCTGGCTCACCGTCTGCCGCAGCAGCCCCTCCGGTCTGTCCCCACGGTGAGCCGGCTGCTGAAGCCTACAGGGTGCACATCCCTGCCTGAAGCCCACTGCCGGCTCCCCCCGTGCCCACCCACAGCACAGCACCCAGGCCGTGCGTCCCATCACACTGGCCGTCCCCGTGTCCCCAGCCCCATGCAGTCGCCAGGAGTGAGGCCCCTTCCCGAGGCACCTTGCCTGTGCCTCCCTTGCTCTGGGGCCTCATCCTGCCGTCTGGACAGTCCTGAGATCATGGACGCTCGCCGCCTCAGAAACCAGCCACCTGTTCTCAGCCAGACGTCAGAGAGTAAAGAGCGAGCAAGCGGTCTGCTGGGTGCAGATGACTCATGATGTCGCCGTCACCACCGACCCTGGAGTAGCAGAGAGGTGAGGAGAGAAGCAGGTGAGAGAGGGGCGTGGGGCGTGGGGGTGGAGGGAGGGGGTGGACACAGCCCCGCCCCAGTGCCCAGGCTCCAGCCCCTTCCCCTCACCCCTGGACAAGCAGGGAAGGGTCCCGCCCCCCCAACCCCCACTGTTGGTTCTTTGCTCAAACCCCACCAGCCCTTCACTTTCAGGGGGCGGGAAAGGGCTGGGGCTTTTTGGCTTCCACCAGGGATACCCCGAGTTAGACCGGGTCCGGGCGGGTCACCTGGCAAGGGAGCCCTAGAGTGGCAGAGGCCATGACTCCTGTCACCAGAGACAAAGGAAACTTACCCTGGCCAGAGGCAGGCTTTTGGGGAAACTGGCCCCGCTCTGTACACAGCAGCCCAGGTCCCCTGTGCCGCGCTGCTGCTGCTCCCCTGACCTGTGACCTCGGCCGTCGTGGGAGTGAGCACAGCCCAGGTCTGTGGCTTCGGGGGGCCCGCCTATGGGATGCTATTGACGAGGCATTTATAAATATTTAATCTTCACATTAAAAATATGGGACCGAAGAACCATTAGTAGCTGACAATAAAAAGCCTCTCTCTGCTGATTGTAGGAGCAAAAGAATCTAAGAGCAGAATTTGATCGGGCTAAAGGCCGGGGTGTAGGTTGGAAACATGTGAATGCGCGCTGTTTACAAGGCAGTTACCGCTCAGACCTCTGGGGGTCGAGGATCGGAGACTGGCCTGTCGTTTCCGCAGAGTCTGTGCAAAGTATAGGCTGCTCACACAAAACAGAATGGATGCTTTATTTACGTCTGTGCCATTAAGAATGGAGGAGAAAAGTTCAGCTCAGGATAAAAAGCTTAAATCTTGATTTTTCCCTTCCCCCTCTCAAAAAGAATGGATTCCTTGCATTGTAAATTATCCAACCCTTGTCCTTGGGTTGGCAGCTACTTCTGGCTGGTATGGACGTTGCATAATCTTAAATATTGATTCTTGTTAGACTAAAAAAAAAAAAAAAAATCCAAGTGCGCAGGGCTCCACCAGTCTGCCTGTCCAGGAAATCACCTTCGCCATAGCTCACTTCTGATGGCCTGTAGCCTTCCTGACAGCAAGATCCATTCTGATTAGAAAAGTTCCAGGAGAAAAAGCATCGGTCAGGATCACTTTCTCCATTAGAGTGAGCGGTGGGCGGACTCCTGCCCCCTTGAGCTTTCTGGACAGAGCAAACCAGGTCGGTCCAATGCCCACCAAGTCCCACCAGCCACCGAACTGGGCCAGCCGGTGTTCCGGACTGGGAGCGGGCCTACCCCTTCACGGCCTCCGCGCGGGGTGATGGGGTGTGCCCCCGCTGAGAGCCACAAACTCCCCGCCAACCCTTGTCCCCCAAAAGGCACTTAGTGTGGTGAAGTCTGTCTCACACACAGAAGAAACGTCCTTTAAGAAAGAAAATCATTTTTGCAAAGGAAAGCGCTGGGTGTGGCGTTTGGCCGCTGCCCGCTGAGGCTGCTAGGCCGCGAGACCGTTAGGGCCTGGGTGTGAGCAGCGCGAAGAGAACCATCTTGGTGGACCTCCGTCCAGGTCAGAAATGCACGACCGCCATCCCTCCAGGCCTTGGGACCGTTGCCCCGGTCGGGGAGCAGCAAGCGTCAGGCGGAGAACGTGTTTCCTGGCCCAGGCTCGGGGACACAACTTCGTGACTACGCGCAGGAGGAGAACCCGACTGTGAAGTATTTCTTCAGCTGGGCGCCCTGGGCTTCAGCCGCGGGGACCCCAGTGGCCTTCCAGCGTCCTTGAGGCCGGAGCTCCGTTGTCTGTGACCCAAGCCGTCTCTCCACCACTGGCCGGGAACAGTGAGTGCGGAAGGTCTGTTGGCTGATGTCTGCAGTGTGATGTTTAAGAGGCCTTCCTCCGAAAACTGGTTCCTCCAGCCGTCACTCGACTGACCGCCCGCTACCTGCGAATACCCGCATGTACCCGCGAATACCGGCGTGATACCCGTGTGTACCTGAGGATACTGGCGTGATACCCGTGCATACCCGCACATACCCGCGAATACCGGTGTGATACCCGCGCATACCCGCGAATACCCGCACGTACCCACGAATACCGGCGTGATACCCACACATACCCGCAAATACCAGTGTGATACCCGTGCATACCCACACATACCCACGAATACCGGTGTGATACCCGCGCATACCCGCGAATACCGGTGTGATACCCGTGCATACCCGCACATACCCACGAATACCGGTGTGATACCCGCACATACCCGCAAATACCGGCGTGATACCCGCGCATACCCGCAAATACCGGTGTGATACCCGCGCATACCCGTGAATACCCGCACGTACCCACGAATACCGGCATGATACCCGCACATACCCGCGAATACCGGTGTGATACCCGCGCATACCCGCACATACCCGCGAATACCGGCGTGATACCCACGCATACCCGCGAATACCGGTGTGATACCCGTGCATACCCGCGAATACCGGCGTGATACCCGCACATACCCGCGAATACCGGCGTGATACCCGCGCATACCCGCGAATACCGGCGTGATACCCACGCATACCCGCGAATACCGGCGTGATACCCGCGCATACCCGC
>JAQQSY010001470.1:0-14359 GCA_028646535.1 Procyon lotor | reverse complement strand
CTGCCTCTCACATTCTTCATATCAGAGGGATCATATGATAATTGTTTTTCTCTGAATGACTTATTTCGCTTAGCACAATACCCTCTAGTTCCATCCACGTCGGTGCAAATGGCAAGATTTCGTTTCCCTTGATGGTTGTGTGGTATTCCACTGTATGTATGTATATGTGTATGTGTGTGTGTGTGTGTGTGTATATATATATATATATATATATATACATCTAGGTTTTTTCCAGAGTTTGGCTATTGTGGACATTGCTGCTATAAACATAGGGGTACACATGCCCCTTCGGATCACTACATTTGTATCTTTAGGATAAATACCCAATAGTGCAATTGCTGGGTCATAGGATAGCTCTATTTTCAACTTTTTGAGGAACCTTCATATTGTTTTCCAGAGTAGCTTCACCAGCTTGCATTCTTTGGGCAAGTTCTTAATCACATAGAACCTCCTTGTGAACAAATGTAATATTACCTACCCGGGAGGTTTATTGTGGGGAAGACTCTATGAAAACTGCAGGTAACACAACATAGTGCTTGGCCCATCATAAGTGCCCAGTGAAAGATAGCTATATTAATTATGATATAATTCACTTAGTATGTGGACGGTGCATGTTCACTGAAGAGGTGTCTCTAAAAGGTAGCTGGGAAAGGAGAGAGATGCTGGGCTCTAGTTCCATAGATCTGAATCCTGTGTTAGCTTTGCTACTTCCGAACTGGGTAATTGGGCCAGCCATTTAACATTTTTGGGTCTGAATTTTCTCCTGAACAAAATAGGTTGATAAATCATACCTGTCTCGTAACTTAGGATTCCATAAAGTAATGTGTGATGTATGAAAATGCCCTGCTGAGTACTGTCGTGAGGTCGGTATCCAGTGAAGACTTGCAGCATCAGCAACACTATCCTTCGAACACCTCTTGAGCTCTACTTTTCTTTATTATCATGGGTCTGATAATACGTAGATGAGCTTTGAGGGGCCTATTCATTTGTTAGAGTTGCCATAAAAAATTTAACCACTGAGTGGCTTAAATAACAGAAATTTATTTTCTCATAATTCTGCAGTCTAACAGTCTGAGATCAGGGTATCAGTAGGGTTGTTTTTTTCCTGAGGCCTTTTTGCTTGGCTTGTAGATAGCCATCTCCTCCCTGTGTCTTCACATATTCTTTCCTTTGTGCACGTGTGTCCTACTCTTTTCTTCTTATAAGGAAACCAGTCCTATTAGATTAAGGCCCAACCTAATATCTCCATTTTAGCTGAATTACCTTAGAAAAGACCCTATTTCCAACTATAGTCGCATTCTGAGGGACAGCAGTTAGGAGTTCAGCATATGAATTTTTTTTTTTTTTTTTTAAGATTTTATTTATTCGACAGAGAGAAACACAGCGAGAGAGGGAACACAAGCAGAGGGAATGGTAGCGGGAGAAGCAGGCTTCCTGCTGAGCAGGGAGCCCGATGCGGGGCTCGATCCCAGGACTCTGGGATCATGACCTGGGCCGAAGGCAGACGCTTAACAACTGAGCCACCCAGGCACCCCCAGCATATGAATTTTAAGAGGCCACAATTCAGCCTATAAAAAAGGGACAGCATCTATGAGTCCCCCAAAATTATACTTAGGACTTTTAATATTTTGTACTTATTAATGTGGGTGATGGGGATGTTAAGTTAGGATTAATTTCCTCTGCAGCTGACAGAAAGCTTAAGATAAAAGTATTTTATTTTGTTAGATTATTTATTTGAGAGAGAGAGAAGACATCTGTGCATGGGGTGAGAGGAGGGGCAGAGGGAGAGGGAGAGAGAGAATCTCAGGCAGATTCCCTGCTTAGTGTGGAGCCTGATGTGGGGCTTGAACTCAGGACTCTTGAGATCATGACCTGATCTGAAATTAAGAGTGGGATGCTTAACCTACTGAGCCACCCAGGCACCCCAAAATAAAAGTATTTTTAAAAAATTAACAGGCTTTAGATTTTAAGAATAATTTTATTTATTTTTTCTTTTTAAGATTTATTTACTTGTCAGAGAGAGAGAGAGCACAAGCAGGGGGAATGGCAGGCAGAGGGAAAAGCGGGCTCCCCACCGAGCAAGGAGCCCAACGCGGGACTCGGTTCCAGGACCCTGGGATCATGACCTGATCCGAAGGCAGACGCTTAACCGACTGAGCCACCCAGGCGCCCCAGAATAGTTTTAGATTTACAGAAAAATTGTAAAGACAGTACAGAGTTTTCATATCACTCCCATTTCTGCACCAATTTCCTCTGTTATTAACATCTTGCATTAGTATGGTATATTTGCTGTAAATAATGAACCAGTATTGATCATTTTTATTAAAGTTTATAATTTATTCGGATTTCCTTAGTTTTTAATCTGATGTCCTTTTTCTATTCCAAAATCCCATCCAGAATACCACATTGCATTTAGTTTTCATGTGTTCTGAGGCTCCTCTTGACTCTGACAGTATCTCAGACTTTCCTTGTTTTTGACAACTTTGACCTTCTGAGGAGTAGTGGTCAGGTATATCATAGGAGGCCACTCTACTGGCATTTCTCTGATGTTATTCTCATAATTTGCTGGAGTTATGGTTTTGGAAGAGGAAAATCATAGAGGTAAAGTGCCATTTTCATCACATCCCATCTAATTGAACGATTTATGATTGTTGGTGTTGACCTTAATCATTTAGCTTAAGTAGTATTTGCCTGGTTTCACCACCATAAAGTTACTCTTCTTCGCCTCCTTGTCAGGCTATACTCTTTGAAAGGAAGTAACTCTGTGCAGCCCACTCTACGTTAACCTTTTAGGGTAGACTAGCTACATAATTTATTCGGAATTCTGCACAAGAGATTTGTCTCTTCTGCCCCACTTATTAATCTATTCAATCATTTACTTATATCAGAATGGACTCAGAATATTTATTTTATACTTTGGGTTATAATTTAACACTATTTCGTTGCCCAAATTCTTCCAGCTTAGGCCATTGGGAGCATTTTCAGTTGACTCTTGTGTCTCATTGACATACCCTCATCATTGTGGGGCTTTGTTTTGCTTTAGGCACTTCCTTACTTTCTGGAACTACAAGATACCCCATAGTTTTGCCTTTTCTAGAATGTGATATAATTGGAATTGGAATCATCCAATATGTAGCCTTTTTGGACTGGCTTCCTTCACTTAGTAATATACATTTAAGGTTCCTTTGTGTCTCTAAGAACTGGGTAGCTCAGTTGGTTAAGTGTCTGACTCTTGATTTCAGCCCAGGTCATAATCTCAGGGTCCTGAGATTGAGCCTGCATCAGGCTCCACATTCAATGAGGATTCTGTTTAAGATTCTCTCTCTCCCTCTCCCTCTGCCCCTACCCTCCACTCAAATGTGCTCTCTCTTTCTTTCTCAAAATAAATAAATAAACCTTAAAAAAAAAAAAAAAGATTCCTCTGTGTCTCTTTTTTTCAGTGGCTTGACAGCTCATTTCTTTTTATCATTGAGTAACATTCCATTGTATGGATGTACCTAGTTTGTTTATCCATTCACCTATAGAGAAACATCTTGATTGCTTCCAGTTTTTGGCAGTTAGGGATAAAGCTTCCATAAACATTCTGGTGTAGGTTTTGTATAGACATTATTTTTCCCCTTAATTGGTTAAATACCTAGGAGTGTGATTACTGGATCATATGTTAAGACTGTGTTTAACAAAAAAAAAAAAAAAAAAAAGACTGTTTAACTTGTAAGAAGCTGCCAGTTCTTCCAGAGTGACTATATCATTTTGCATTCCTACCAGGACGAATGAGAGTTCCTGTTGTTCTGTATCCTTGCTAACATTTGCTATTGTTAATTTTTTATTGTTTATTTTATTGTTATTGTTAACCCTCATTTTAGCCATCCTAATAGGTGCATAGTGATAGTTCAACTGTTGTTTTAATTTGCAATTCCCTGGTGACATAGGCTGTTGAGGATCTTTCTGTTTGCTTTTTTTTGTCATCTGTGTGTCTTTTGAAAGATACTTGTTTAGATCATTTGTCCATTTTTCATTTGGGTTCTTTGTTTTCCTATTGTTGAGTTTTAAGAGTCTTCTGTATATTTTATCTTATTTTTTTGAGTCCTCTGTATATTTTAGATACAAGTTCTTTATCAGGTATGAGTTTTGCAGTTATTTTTTCCCAGTCAGCCTGTGGCCTATGTTTTCATTTTCTTAACAGTGTGTTTTGCAGAGCAGAAGTTCTAAATTCAATAAAGTCCAATTCACCAATTTTTTCTTTCATGGGGCCTGCTTTTGGCATTGTATCTAAGAGCTCATCATGAGGGGCACTTGGGTGGCTCAGTCGGTTTAGCATCCGATTCTTGATCTCCACTCAGGTCTTGATCTCAGAGTCATGAATTCAAGCCCCATGTTGGGCTCCATGCTGGACATGGAACCTGTTTAAAACAAATTTAAATAAATAAATAAATAAATAAATAAATAAATGCTCGTCCCCAAACGCAAGGCCACCTAGATTTTCTCTTATGTTACCTTTCTAAAAATTCGATAGTTTTATGTTTAGGTCTATGATCTATTTTGAGTCAATTTTTGTGAAAAGTGTAAGTTGTATGTCTAGATTCCATGTGCAAACTTTGTGCATATGGATGTCCAATTGTTCCAGCATATTTGTTTAAAATGACCTTATCTTCAATGAATTGCCTTTGCTCCTTTGTCAAAGACCAGTTGAATACATTTGTGTGGGTCAGTTTCTGGGCTCTCTAATCTGTTCTATTGGTCTATTTGTCTTTCACCAACACCATGTTGTCTTGATTATTGTAGCTTTACACTAAGTCCTTAAGGCAGGTTGTGTCAGTCCTCCAATTTTGTTGTTCTTCACTATTTTGTTAGCTATTCTAGGCCTTGCTCAAGTGCATATAAACTTGAGTTAGTTTGTAAATATCCACAAAGCACTTTCTGGGCTTATGATTTCGTTGAATCTATAGGTCAACGTGGGAAGAATTGACATCTTAACAATATTGATTCTTCTTATCCATGAACAGAGACCATCTCTTCATTTATTTAGATCTTTGATTTCATTCATTGGAGTTTTGTAACTTTCTTCATATAGATTCTGTGCCTATTTTGTTAGATTTAAACGTAAGTATTTCTTTTTTGTGGGGGAGAAGGAGCACTAATGTGAATGGTATTGGGTTTTTAATTTGAAATTCTAGTCGTTTATTGCTGGTATATTAGAAAGCAGCTGACTTTTATATATTGGCCTTGTGTCCTATAGCCTGTTGTAGTCACTTACTAGTTATAGGGTTTAAATATTTTTTGGTCAAGTCTTTGAGAGTCTTCTATGTAAATCATGTGTCTGAGAATAAAGACAGTTTCATTTTTCCTTCTTAACCTGTGTATATTTTATTTCCTTTTCTTGTCCTATTTTACTAGCTTGGACTTCCATTACCATACTGAATAGGCTTGGTTAGAGGAGATATCCTTGCTTTGTTCCTATCCTTAGTTTCTCACCATTAAGTACAATGTCAGCTGTAGGTTTTCTGTAGATTTTCTTTTTCAAGTTGAGAAAGTTCTCATTCCTATTTTGCTGAGAGTTTAACATGAATGGGTGTTGGATTTTGCCAATTGCTTTTTCCACGTAATTGATATGCTCATATAACTTTTCTTCTGTAGTCTGTTGATGTCATGGATTATATTAATTAACTTCTGAATGATGAACCAGTCTCAAATACCTGGAACAAGTCCCATTCAGTTGTAGTGTATAATTATTTTTATACATTGTTGGATTCAATTTGTTAATATTTTGTTGAGGATTTTTGCATTCAGTGTAATGAGAGATATTGGTTTGTAGTTTTCCTTTTTTGTGATGCCTTTATCTGATTTTGGTATTAGTGTTTTCTGGGCTCATAGAATGAGTTAGGATGTGTTCCCTCTGCTTCTGGTTGCTAGATGAAATTGTAAAAAATTGGCATCATAATTAACTTAAATGGTAGAATTCACCATTGAAACCATCTGGGCCTGGTGCTTCTTTTTTTGAAGGTTATTAATTATTGATTCAATTTCTTTAATAGATGCAGGCCTATTCAAATCATCTATTTTTTCTTTTCTTTCTTTCTTTCTTTCTTTCTTTCTTTCTTTCTTTCTTTCTTTCTTTCTTTCTTTCTTCATTCATTCATGATAGAGAGGGGGGGGGGCAGAGGCAGAGGGAGAAGCAAGCTCCCCGCTGAGCAGGGAGCTCAATGTAGAAATGGATCCCAGGACCCCAGGATCGGTCCCGGAGCTGAAGGCAGACGCTTAACCATCTGAGCCACCCAGGTGCCCATCAACTTATCTATTTTTTCTTGTGTAGATCTCAGTAATTTGTGTCTTTCAAGGAATTGGTCCATTTTATTTAAGGTATCAAATATGTGGGTACAATGTTGCTCATAATATTCCTTTGTTATTCTTTTTTTCATAGTATCAGTAGTGATCCCTCTTTCATTTATGATATTGGTAATTTATGTCTTCTCTCTTTTTTCCTTAATTTACCTAGAAGCTTATAAATTTTAGTAATAATTTCAAAGCACCAGTTTTTGGTTTCATTTCTTTTCTCTGTTGGTTTCAACTTCATTGACTTCTGCTCTAATTTTTGTTATTTCATTTCTTCTGCTTGTTTTAAGCTTAAATTGCTCTTTTTCATCTAACTTCTGAAGATGGAAGATTATTAATTAAAATAGTTAACTTTATATCTTTACTCTTTTCTAAAATATGTATTCGGTGCTCTATATTCCCTCTATATCTTTTGTTGCATCCTCAAATTTTCATAAGTGGTGTTCTCATTTTAATTTCATTTAGTCCAAAATATTTTAACATTTCTCTTGAGACTTTTTCTTTGACCCATATATTATTTAGAATAGAAGTGATTTATTCTCCAATAAATTTGGAATTTTTCTAGCCATCCTTCTGCTTATTGATGTCTAGTTTAACTCTTGTGGTCTGAGAAAATACTCTACCTGATTCCTATTCTTTAAAAAAGTTAAGGGTGTATTCTATGAGCTAGAAGGCAACTTGTCTTGGTGAATATTGCATGTGAGCTTGGGAAGAATGTATATACTGCTGTTGGATAAAGTATCCTATTGATAATTTGATCCAGTTGATTGGTGGTTGTGTTCCTTTCAACTATTTTCTTACTGCTTTTCTGCCTGCTGGACTTTCAGTTAATGAAAGATGAGTCTCAAAATCTCCAACTATAATTGTGGATTTGTCTGTTTCTCCTTGTAGTTCTTTCAGGTTTTGCCTCATGCATTTTGACATTCTTTTTTTTTTTTTAAAGATTTTATTTATGAGAGAGAGAGAGCGCAAAGTGGAGGGGAGGGAAGGGACAGAGGGAAATGGAGAAGCAGATGCCCCGCTGAGCCAGGAGCCCCGTATAGGGTTTGATCCCAGGACCCTGGCTGGGATCATGACCTGAGATGCTCAACCAACTGAGCCACTGAGGTGCCCCCGGTCTCTGTCTTAATTGATGTGTTCAGACCATTTATTTAAAGTGATTATGTATATATGATATGGTTTTGGAATATAGATGAGGTTGGGTAGGTTGGGGTCTGGAGCAGGTGACCAAGAAAGAATTCTTGAGGCATCTTTGGTGCAGAATGGTGGTTTATTAAAGCATGGGGACAGGACCCTGGGGGCAGAAAGAGCTGCTGCCCCAGGGTTGCAAGTGGTGGCTGATTGTATACCATGGGGTTGAAGGAGGTAAGGAAAAGGGAGGTTTCAAGAAAGATCTTTCATGTGTTAAAGAAGATTCACAGGATACCAGAGGCCTTGCCATTGTCCAGTTAAGATGGTTTTCCCTCTAGCAAGGTATTAACTTGAGATAACAAGATAGCTGGGAACTTCCCAGAGGAATATTAGACTCTGCCCGCTTCAGGTATCTGTTAACGGGCTACAGATTATAAGGACATTTAATTGTATCTACATTTCCTTCTGGAAGCTAGGTTATTGGTAGAAGTGCTTTGTTCTCATTTCCTGTAGGATTGTGATCTCTATAAATTGTTTTGCCTTTCCTTAGCTTTAGGGCAGCCAGGAGTGCCTGAGGAGTGTGACACATATCCTGTGAGGGAAGGGTTGTGGGGTGTCAGCTTCTGCTTTGTCCTCAGCTTGCTTTCTGTTCCCTTATCATACAGTTGGATTAGTATGCACCATTCTACTTGGTGTACTTGTTCTTTGCTTCTTTTCTTTTTGTCTCCTCCACCTTTTTTAATTATAAAATATGTTTATTGATGATAAAACATATAATTTACTACTGGTGCTTGATGTTACGAACTTTAGGGTCTTTGAGATATACAGGATCCTTATATGTACCTGGCATAAACCCCATTATCTGAGCTCTCTTAATTGCTTTTGTGATTTCTTTCTGTTTTTTCTCACAAAGACTTGTTATGTGCCTTTTAAGAGGCTCCGCATAAGTCTTTCTCATCAGAACAGGCATGCCCTCGTTGCTGGCTACCTGTTTCCTTAGAGTTTCCCTCTTTCTTTCTTTTTTTTTTTTTTTTAGATTTTATTTATTTATTTGACAGAAATCACAAGAAGGCGGGGGGGGGGGGGGGGGGGGGGAAACAGGCTCCTGCTGAGCCGATCCCAGGACCCTGAAGGCAGAGGCCTTAAACCCACTGAGCCACCGGAGTTTCCCTCTTTCTTAAACAGAATCTGTGCCTTGCAGGCCTCTCACTTTTCTTCTACTGTTATCACCCTGGAGCCCTGTTGCCGTGGCGACAAAGGGTTGCAGAGGGGAAGCAGTCAATCTGACCATTAAATCTCATCCTTAAAGTCCCCTGAGCCCCGAGGCTGTGACCTTCAGAAGCTTTTGTAGGTGAGACCGGAAGGTTAGAGCAGGCTAGAGTTGGCTAATCATCCTTTACCCAGGTCTTAGAAGGCTCTGGCAAAGTCTTTTCTCTTGAGCATCCTTTTTGTGGTTAATGCGCTGGGCATATTTTTAGTTACTTTTCCTCTCCCCTGAAAATAGGAGAGGATTTTTCTTGAATCTTCACTGCGAGAACCAATGTGGGTTTCCTGGCAGTAAAACGCATGAAAGTGTGGTGACCGTGAGACTGGGCCCCAGTGAGGGTCCGTGCTCATCTTTCAGCAATTTGTAAGAGTCGCTGCTTAAGTGCCTCTACTTGTTTATGGCTCTGGCATCTGCTCAAGGTGACATGATCTTGGCTGTCATTCTCTCAGTCTGCCTGTCTCTCTAGTTTTTGGGGTGCTGGTTTGCCCTGTCTCCTTCATTCTCTCATAGATCTAAGAAAACCTGTTGATTTATCATTTGTATGGCTCAGCTTTTTTCTTGTTAGGACTTCCAGGGTCTTTACATGTCAGAAGGGAAACCAGAAGTCAACAAGGGTTTTTTAAAAAGGTAGTTTATTGTCTTTTACACAAATGTAGCCAAGCCAAGGCGACTATGGCAGTTCTGTGACTACAGGGACCTAGGATCCTTTTATCTTATCACTTTGCCATTCTGCACACGTAGATGCCACCTTACGTTTGGAAGTGGCTTTTCCTTCTCTAGCCATCAAGCGCTATTCCGGCCATTCTGCAGCAAAGAGGAAGGGGGAGAGGAGAGTAGGGCACAGTCCTTTTCTTTAAGGCATCCTTGTTATTTAAGGATACTTCCCGGAAGTTGCTATCATCATTTCTGATTACCTCTAAACGACGAGGCCCTAAGTTCACATGGCTACATGGAGGTTGAGAGATGCAGCTTTAACTTGCATCTGTCATGGAAGAACGGAAACTAGCTGTTAGTAGTCTCTACCACAGCAGTGTTCCGGGGCTTTCCTCAGATTCTCAAAGGTGTCCGTGTGTGATACAAAGTAACTTAAGAAACTCTGCTCTATAAAATTGCTGTGAGCATAGGGGACCACAGCATATCAGCTGACAGTGAAACCAGCATACCCAGAATATTTAGCCCAAGCAGAATCCCATTCAGCATGCTCACCCTTCCTGAAGGCTTGCTTGCTGTGGGTCAGGCATTGGGCTGATAATAAACTCGTCCCTACCTACCCTCGAAACCTGACTTCTCTCTCTTGGCAGCTCCCCCAGTCAGCAGCTTGTTTCCGGAGCAAGCCGTGGTGAAAGAAAATGAAGAACAACTTATTTTGTGTATGGCAAGTGGGTTCTACCCCGCGAACATTACCGTTACGTGGAAAAAGTGGACCCAGAAGGATCCCCAGTATGTGGAGGTTTCTGAGGGCGTCTTCACTAATTATACCACCGACAATAAGGATGACGTGTTTCATGTCACTAGCTTCTTGATGCTGAAGCCCTCTCTGGAAGACGGTATGACCATCTACCAGTGTGTGGTACGGCACAAATCCTTGCCTGCCTCCCAGAGGCTCAACTGCACCTTGACTGTGATAGGTAAGGAGCCTCCTGAACATTTCTCCTGCTCTTCACCTTGAGGTCAGGTAACATAAAACTCTGGTTCCCAGGCAGTCTTGGGGAAGACAGGGGACGGTGGGAAAGATAGAAAGCTTGGTCTGGCAGAGCTTGGCCCGAGTCAGCAGTCCAGACTAGGTCTCTAAGCCAGGGCAGACGGTCTAGTTGGTGGAGAGTGGTGACAATAGTCCTCAGATGGAAACAGGGCTACTTTCAGTTCATGGCAGTTTAGGTGATCTGGGTGTCTGCATGGCTTGGAGTGTGAAGCTTGCTAGCTACAAGGAGAGAGGGGACAGGAGCCTCTCCATGTCCTCTGAAGATAAGAGTCTGTCAGGTGCCGGGGACCCAGCCCTCCTGGCAGCTCTTCGGCTCAGGCCCCAGGTCACTGCAAACTGGTGGCTAGTAGAGGCTAAACCTGTAGTTTTGTCTTATGGGTTGTGCCCAAGATGGGGAGGCCATAGTAGGATGGTCCTGCAGATGCCCAGGACTTTCCCCAGGGACATGGGATCCTGAGCGCGAGATCCACAAGTCACTACAGAATCCCTCCTGCTGGTGGGCTGAGGTCCATGGAGCTTATATCTTGGCTTCCATGGTCATGGCTGTGGTCCTAGGTGGGTATGACCCTGCTGGTCTGATGCATCTGCCCGGAGCAAAGAGGGGTAAAGGAGGCAGGGTCTGACCAGGCCCCTGGGGGATGTAGTCTGGGTATCCAGAAGGATACCCAGTCCTAGAGGGAGAGAGGAATTGTTCTTGGAAGTAAGGGCTAAGAATGTGTGTAGGCGGTATTTGAAGAGATGTGTACAGAGTATGTATGGGGCATGGGAAGTATGAAATTGAAATATGCTTTGCATGTATGGTATGAGGGGTTTGTCTGGATTATAGGTATGTCCTAGTCCATTCAGGCTGCCGTAACAATTTGCCACAGATTGGGTGGCTTAAAAACAACAGAACTTTATCTTTCACAGTTCCGGACGCTGAAAGTTTGTGATCATTGTGCCAACGTGGTTGGGTGAGGACCCTCTTCTGGGCTGCAGACTTCTTATCCTATGCTTACATGGTGGAAGGGCTGAGGGATCACTCTAGGGCCTCTAGTATAAGGGCACTAAGTACATTCACAAGGGCTCCACCCTCCTGACCTAATCACCCCCCCCAACCCTATCTCCTAATAATCACACTGGGCACTAGGATTTCGGTGTATGAATTTTGAGGGGCACACAATTCACTCTATAGCCGTAAGATGGTGTAGTAGTTTGGAAGCTTTACACATCGCATGGCCTGTGTGAGTGGTATGTGTTTGATATTGCAGCATCCTCTGGCAAGTGCTAAACACTCGTGGTATATGTGATAGGAAGGGAGGGTGCCAAGACGCGTGGCAGAGGGTCACAGGGACCAGGAAGATGACTTACAACCACAAATTCTAGCAGTGGTTGTGTGGCCTCTGGCTCTGGCCAGGAGGTTTTTTCCTGAATGTCCTTTTCCTCTTTTTCTCTGCAGAATCTGAGAAGAGAATTTGCACTCTGAAGTACATTTTACTCTATCTTGGAATATCCTTAGTAACTGTACTGATTTTATATATTTTTCGGAAACAGGTAAGTGGTTCCAAAGCGAAGTGTAGCCCTGTGTTTTGGAGTTGGCTTTGGGAGTTCAGGGATTATTGGCAGGGGACACTGTTGAGGAGTTCTTAGGATTGATAAGGGGCAGTCTAAGTGTGGCGTGTGTTTGTGGTGGGTGGCTTTTTCTTTCTTTCTTTTTGTTTTTTAAAGATTTTATTTATTGGAGAGAGAGAGCACAAGCAGGGGGAGAGAGGGAGAAGCAGACTCCCCGCTGAGCTGGGAGTCCGATGTGGGGCTCGATCCCAGGACCCCAGGATCCTGACTCAAGTCAAAGGCAGATGCTTAACCAACTAAGCCACCCAAGCGCCCTAGTGTGTGGCTTTTTCTGATGTTCCATTGATAAACTTCCTTTTCTGATCTCCATGTGGTGGTTTATGACTCTGGGGAGATGCAGCATAAATCCCCTCTGTGTCTTCATAATATGCCACTTTCACTGTGTCTCAAACATGACCTTATGGGTTCAGACCAGGTTTTTGGTTGCACTGGGGTGCACAGGGCTACACTGTTGTTCTCACATGTAGATACTATGGCTCAGATGTAAGAAATCCTTCTCCCAGGTGCTCATATTTTGTCAATAACTCAACGGGATAACTTATCATCAGATTCCATTGGTTTAACCAGGGATTTCTAACCCTTCCTAAATGTTTCCAAACTAAAACATGTTTTCAAACATGTTTATCCCTCATTGTTCCTCAAATAGCAAATAAAACAACCCAAACTGTAGAGGCCTGAGAGACCAGTGTAAGCATGTTGTTTAAAATGGTTCTACATAATAAAACTGCCCTCAGTTATTTATGGACCTGCCAAGGCAGGACCTGTGCAGTAGCTAATATATCTCATTATAAGTGCCTTAGGAAAAGGACAATAATCGGCTAATTAAGAAAAAAGGCTATTTGTTTATTTAAAGTTTGCCAACCGATTCATGGGATTTGTTCTTCTGATGGGACTGAGGCCAATGAGAATGAGATATAAAGTGGTTTTCAAATGTTTCTTGTGATACTTGTGAATGTTCTATTTCTTGCCTTCCTCTGGCTCCTGATAATCCAGGGGCTATCATGATGACCTCACATATGGCGGTAGTATTTGTTGAGAAAGAGACTCAAGCCTTTGTGATTAGCCTGGATTCTGTGGTGGTTTGCGGTTTGGGCTCCAAGCCTTTACCCTTCCTCACTTCTATGTCCTTTGCCATGTAATTTTGTATTTTGTAGTATCCTCCAATGATGGGCTGCCCCTTAACATGGGGCTCAACCTTGTCACTTGCTTTGGTCCATAGAATGAGGCCAAGGTGAAAGAGTGCCAGTTCTTTTTTTTAAGATTTATTTATTTATTTATTTGACAGAGAGAGAGAGAGAGAGAGAGAGAGAGATCACAAGTAGGCAGAGAGGCAGGCAGAGAGAGAGGGGGAAGCAGGCTCCCTGCTGAGCAGAGAGCCCAATGTGGGGCTCGATCCCAGGACCCTGAGATCGTGACCTGAGCCAAAGGCACAGAGGCTTTAACCCACTGAGCCACCCAGGCACCCTGAGAGTGCCAGTTCTAAATCTAGGCCTCAAGAGACTGTGTGTGTTTCCATTTGCTTTCTTCGGTGCCTCTGATATTAGTAAGAGGAGGATGCATCCAAGTTGTGTCTGTTGGGGGCCGAGTGACACCAGAAGTTAGAGCTAGTTGTGCTAGTAGAGGCTAGTCCAGATCACAGGATGGCCCACAACTCCCACTCAACAGAGTCAATTTCCAATGCATGAGGAATACATACCTTTTTTTTTTTTTCTCAAAGCCACTGTGTTTTAGGCTGGGTTTTACACTGTAGAAGCTAACTGATACAGCTCCTCAGGAAGTTGAGTTTTGACTAGAAAGTGCGGTTGCTCTGGAGATGCGCTGCTGAGAACCCTTAGAGAGAGAGCCTGCTATGGGGCGTACACATGCTCCAGCTGTGGCCTGTCAGGGACCTGCTGCGGTTTTTGAGCCACGGCCATGCTTTCCCTGGGCAGCTCCAGAAAGGAGTTGAGAAATGCAGGAGTCTTTGTAGCTCCCCCGAGACTTTCTCAGACTTGCACTGGAGTCTGGGGCTCTTGCTACCCAATCCTCCCTTCTTCCTCCCTTTACAGATATTACACCTGCATCAAGGTCTAAAGGCTTTGCCTACATACTCATGTGCCCTCTCCCCTTTATCTTTTATAGGTGCTATACCTAATACATCGCTTATTCTCCATCTTGAAAACTTATTCTCAGAACACTCAGATTGACACGAGAAGGACTGAAGAACTATAATGAGGTGCTCTCCTTATGATGCATTCATGGCTTACTCTGATGGGGGAACCACTGGAAGAACATTGGACGTTCTTCCACAGAAACAGCAGCAACAACAAGGTCTCTCA
>JAQQSY010001469.1:0-14359 GCA_028646535.1 Procyon lotor | reverse complement strand
GGGGCAGGGGAGCTGGGAGCATGGTTAACATAAGTCCGGAAAAGTGGCCTTTAAGAAAGATGAGAAGGAGCTAGAGTAGCAAGCGATGAAGATTTCTGTAGGAAGAGCTGGCCACAAGGGAGAATGGCAGGTGTGAGATTCCTGGGATGGGATTGAGACTGTGGGAAGAATAGGTTTCTGGTAGGAGAGAGGCAGATCAAGAGTTTAGTTTTCTTTTTTTAAAACATATTTTTTATTTTTAAGTAATCTCTACACCCAATGTGGGGCTTGAACCCAGAATCCCAAGAATCACATGCTCCACCCACCCACTGAGCCAGCCAGGCATCCCAAGAGTTTAGTTTTAGATATATTAAGATTGAAATATATCCAATATCCAAGCAGAACTGTTACATAGGTATTTGGTCATTTGGGTCTGGAGGTCAAAGGAGATAGACATTTGCAAATAGTCAGCATATTAGTGATATTTAAATCATGACACTTGATGGAATAGCTAAGGGAGTAAGTGTAGGTGGAGAAAAGGAGAGTCCAAGGACTGAACTCTGGGACATTCCAACATTGACAAGTAGAGGTGATAAGAAAGTGGCAGAGACTAAGAAGGAGTGGCCAGGGCGGTAGGAGGAAAACTGTAAGTGTGTGGTATGCTGGAAGTCAGGTAGAGAAACCGTTTCAAAGTAGGAAGGAATGATAGATTAACAGTGGCAAATCCTGCTGATGGGCCAAGTAAGATGAGAACCAAGAATTGACCAAGGAAAGTGCATTACTAAGCTCTGTGTATTTATATTTAAAACACTTCTGCGCTTATGCCTTAGATAGCACTTTATCTTCCCATTTCCACGACCAGCGTTGTAGTTCAAACCACCAGATTGTGCTTTTCCCACAGCCTCTGGAGTCTCAAATCTATCCTTCACTTTAGCAGTCAGGGTAACCTTTATAAATCAACCACCCACTCTCCTATCTCAAGACTTTCTATCACTTCCCATTGCTGTTAGAATAAATTTAAGACTCCTTCTGTCCTCCCGGGTCTGAGCATCTGGCCCTGCCTGCCTTTTCCATCTCAGCCCATCCCTCACTTCTCTTTCAGGACTTTCCAGGGAGACAGATCCTATTTTTTTCATCCCAGGGCCTTTATATTTGCTGCCGCCTTTGTCTAAAATGTTCTAGCCTCAGCTTTTCAAATATCTGGCTTCTTTTCTTTCAGGTCTTAGCCCAGTTCTTACCTCTGTAGAGAGGCCTTTCCTATTTAATGCAGGCTCAACCACCCATTTACATTTTTTATTTATTTGTTTTCTTGTGTATTACCCATTTCCCCCTTTAGAATGGAAGCTCCCTGCTGACTTTGGATAATGTGCCTCTTTTTCATTTTTCTATTTCTAGCAACTAGCCTGGTGGTTGGGTTAGAGAGGATTCTTTCTTTCTTTCTTTTTTGAGAGGTTTCTTTCTTTCTTTCTTTCTTTCTTTCTTTCTTTCTTTCTTTCTTTCTTTCTTTCTTTCTTTCTCTCTCTCTCTCTCTCTTTCTTTCTTTTCTTTTTTCTTTCTTTCTTCTTTCTCTCTCTCTTTTCTCTTCTTTCCTTCCTCCCTCCCTCCCTCCCTTCCTTCCTTTTTCTTTCTTTCTTTCTTTCTTTCTTTCTTTCTTTCTTTCTTTCTTTCTTTCTTTCTTTCTTTTCTTTCTTTTCTTTCTTTTCTTTCTTTTTATTTCTGTATTTGAGAGAGAGAAAGAGGCAGCATGAGCAGGGGGTAGGAGGCAGAGAGAGACTGAGAAGCAGACTCCCCACTGAGCAGGAAGCCCAGTCTGGGGCTGGATCCTAGGACCCTGAGATCATGACCTGAGCCGAAGGTAAATGCTTAACTGACTGAGCTACCCAGGCTCCCCCTAGAGCAAACTTTCAAAGAGTATTTGGTATTGAAAGAATTCAAGGATTATTATCCTTGTATTTTTAATAATTGTTAATGTTATATATGGGAAAGTAGACCTAGGCCAGTTGGTTAGTAGAGTATCTGTTTAATCTTTAAAGAGACTATAAGAGAATCACAAACCTTAACGACTGACATGGACCTTAGCAATCTAACGTCTCACACAATTTAGGTATTTATTTATTTATTTACACAACAACTTCTATTGAATGTCTACTACGTGCCCAGCATTGCACTAGCCATAAGTTATACAGTCGTGAACAAAATAGATAGGGAATCTGTGCTCATGGAGTTTATAGTCTGGAGAGAGAGAGAGAGAGAGAGAAGCTTTCAATGAGTCATTAAGTCAATATACAAACAACAAGTACAATGAAGGAAGAAGCTACTGAGCACTTAGAGATGCTGGGCATTGTACTAGGTGTTGGAGATCCAGCAGTGAACCAAAGATTCCTGCCTTCTTGGTGCTTATTTTCTAGAAGAGGAGGTAGGCAATAAATATATTAAGTTCATTTTATGGTAACCTAGAAAGGGTAAATTCTAGGGAGAAAACTAAAGAGAGGAAGCGTTATAGAGTAGGAGATAGGAGATTGCAATTTTCAGTAATGTGGTCAGAGTAGGTGACACTTGAACAGAGGCTTCAAGAGAACACAGTACGGAGGGAGCTACTTTCAAGTGAACGGTGAGGGAGGTGACATTAAGCTGAGATTAGAAGGATACTAGGCAAGGAGAGAGGATAAACAGAGGGAACAAGTATGTGGGAAGATGTTGGCAGGAAAGAGCCAGACACTTGGGAGGAATATACAGAAGCCCATTAAGCATAGCTTAGTGAGTGTGGGTGCAGTGGCATGAGGTGATATTAGAGACATAGGTAGGGCTATGGAAGGTTTTAGAGGCCTTTTACAGAGTTTTGCCTTTATTCCAAATGCAGTGGGAAAACATTGGGTAGTTTGGGACAAGGGATTAACCTTATTTAATATTATATATATATTTTTATGTAATCTTGTCCAAATGGAGTAAGAATGACTATGTGGAGGCCAGTTAAGAATACAAGAGGTAGGATTTGCTTTTATAACATATTTGAGAGAGGGCTATTTTTTAAAATCAATTTTTTTTATAACTATAGGAACTTACATAAGCATAAAAATTCACAAGATCTAAAATACAGAGTTTGATCATACTGGCAATGTTATTAAACTCAGAATTTGATAGATTTTTTTTAAAGGTATGCTTTTGTTATAACCACATGAGATTTATATATTGTTTATATAGTTATGATTTTCTATTTTAGACAATTCTAACTATCCAGCAGCAGCTATAATAAGTCAGCAATCCAAAGGGTATTAACATTTTCTTAAATGATGCACAATATATAGTGTATGCTATATTTTTCTTGTTTAATCATTATGTAAGTCATTCCCAGTGAGCAGTCTTAACTTGAACTTAAAGTTCACTTAAAAAAAATTCTCTTATTATATAACCTTGATTGATTTAACAAAGCTGGTATTTTTCTTTTATGAGTAATAAATATAGTCATCATTATTTCATCTTTAAGGTTTGAAAGAATTAAGTCTTTCATCTACGTAATTTAAGAATTCTAGCAAGACTTACTGACTTCTTGGGATTCATTATATTTATTCTATACTGTGACATTTCATGAAACAGCAAATCAAAGTGAAAAGGTTAAAAAAAAAGAAAAACCTAAACCAAAAAACCTCTTCCTTTTAAAATTTCTATGGCTGTTTTTCCCACACAATTTTTTGGGCATGGTTATTTACTACTTGGTTACATGTATATATTTTTGTTTCCCAAAATATTACCAATCAGTGGAGGAAAGCAAGAATATCCTGTCCCCTACCCCTCCCTTGTAACTCAACATCATTTAATTATTTGAATGAATTAATAGACATGTTTCTGTCGAGGTTGTTTTGAAAACACCCCAACAAACACATCATAAGTACTAGAGCCATCTTCAGTCCCTAAATTTACATTCCTACCTGTATTAGTCAATTTGGGCTATTAGTTACTAATTAGTAATTATAAAATAGTCAGTTTGGGCTGCCATAACAAAACACCATAGTCTGAGGGACTTAAACAACAGATACTTATTTTCTCACAGTTCTGGAGACTAGAAGCCCCAGATCAAGGTCTTGCAGGGTCAGTTTCTGGTGAAAGCACTCTTCTTGGCTTGCAGAAGACCACTTGGTCTTCACATAGCCTTGCCTCTGAGCAAGTACAAAGAGAGAGAGAGAGAGAGACAGAGACAGAGACAGAGACAGAGACAGAGAGCACGCACGTGCACGTGCACGCGCAAGTTCTCTGGTGTTTTCTTTAGGTGGGTATTAATGCCATTAGACCAAGGTCCTACTCTTATGACCTCATTTAACCTTAATTATTTCCTTAGAGTACCCTTTTCCAAATACAGCTACACTCAAATTCAACATGAGAATTTTGAGAGCACACACTCATTTAGTACATAATACTGTCCTCATCTAGAAATTTATGAGATAGGCTTGGACAACTGTTGAGGGAAATTTGGATTTTTCCTAGAGGCATTTATAATTTCTGAGACGGGGGAAGGAGTAAATATTAACTAAATGAATGAACCAAATGAGCAATGATCTGCTACCCTTTGAAACTAATTAGAAACTATTTTGAGAATACTCTATGTTTTATTTTTGTTTACTTGGTGGAAAGAAACAACCCTAATGGACTGACTTGATAGTGAAATTTCTGAACTCTTTATAGAAAAAAATAAAAAAAGGAATTTTTTCCTAGTGATTTATGTATTCATTCAGTCTTTCAACAAATAATTATTGAAAAATTATTCACTACTCTTGAGGCTGGGCAATGAATAACATAGTCAGAATCCTTGCCTTCAGATAGTTTACATTCCAGAAGACAGGTAGGCACAGTAATGTACTAGTTAAGATCATGGATGAACTGAGCCTCAATTTCACCAACCGTATACCTGGGATATTGATACTACCTATCTCAGGGTTGTTGTGGAAATTAAATGAGAACAAAAATGCGTGTGGCAAAAGACTCGAATAGCCAATGCAATATTGGAGGAGAACAAATTTGGAAGACTGACTTCAGGACTTCCTTTACAGCTATAGTAGTCAAGACAGTGTGGTTTCAGTGAAAGAATGAACAAATATATCATTGGGACAGAACAGAAAGCCCAGAAATAGACCCACATAAATGTAATCAACTGATTTTGACAGAGGAGCAAAGGCAATACAATGGAGCAAAGATAGTCTTCTTAACAAATGGTGCCGGGACAACTGGACATCCACATGCAAAAAATGAATCTCAGCACAGACCTTACACCCTTCACAAAAATTAACTCAAAATGGATCACAAACCTAAATGTAAAATTCTATGGAATTCCTAAAAGATAACATAGGAGAAATCTAGATGTCTTTGGGTTTAATAATGACTTTGATATAACATCAAAGCCATAGTCCATGAAAAAAAGAGTTGATAAGCTGGACTTCATTAAAATTAAAAATCTCTGCTTTGTGAAAGATACCATCAAGAAAATGAAAAGACAAGCCACAGACTGGCAGAAAATATTTGCCAAAGACATATCTGATAAAGGACCATTATCCAAAATATACAAAGAACTCTTAAAACTCAACAATAAGAAAACAACCTGATTTAAAAAATGGACCAAAGACCTTAACAGACACCTCATCAAAGAAGATAATACAAGTGGCAAATAAACATATGAAAAGATGGTTCCCAAAATATATCATTAGGAAAATGAAAATTAAAACAATGAGATACTATTACACACCTATTAGAATGGCCAAAATCCAGAGCACCAACATGACCAAATGAAGGGAGGATGTGGAGTGACAGGGACTCCTCATTCATTGCTGGTGGGATGCAAAATGGTACAACCACTTTGGAGGACAGTTTGGTGATTTTTTACATTTTTCCAGACCCACTAGATATATAACACTAAGAGTGTACCCTAAATTAAACTGTAGATACTGGGTGATAATGATGTGTCATTGTAGGTTCATGAGTTGTAACAAATACACCACTCTGGTGGGGGATGATTGTTGATAAGGGTGGGGTGGGGGGAGGAAGGCTGTGCATTTTTGTGGGGCATACAGTATATGGGGCATCTACTTACGTTTTGTTCAATTTTTCTGTGAACCTAAAAAACCCCTAAAACTACTCTAAAAAGTAAAATCTGTTTTAAAAATTGCATATAAAGAGCTTTGATCAGGAGTACCTGGGTGGCTTAATCAGTTAAGTATCTGCCATGGACTTAGGTCATGATCCCCAGGTCCTGGGATTGAGCCCTGTTCACAGGGAGTCTGTGTTTCCCTCTCCCTCTGCCCCTGAAAAAAAGTAGTTTCGATTAGTGTTTGGCATAAAGGAAGCAATAATTTTCACTATATTTAGTAATAATTAGACATTGACAGTAAGGCACATTGGAAAGACAGCACAAAATAGGTTTTAAAGGATTGTTTGCTAATTAATTGAGGTTTCTTGCTGACTTTGAAGATATAATTTTATTTTATGATTTTTACAGCGCCACTTCCTTGTTTAATATCTGGACCAAATATGCCCCCCGGCTGCCAGCTGCCTATTACAATGAAAAGCTTCTGAAGGTTGGAGATAGCCTTTGTGAAATGAAAGTAAGTGCCTCTGGAGTAAAAAGGGCCTAAATGAAACTTACTTGGCTAATTATTATAATTTGCTTTGATACCATTCATACTTTATATGATTTGATTTTTTTCTTTGAAAAATATGAATGTTATAAATTTTAATGAGGCACAGTAACCAAAAGAGTGTTTATTTTTTAATTTTATATTTGAGATTCTCCAGAGATGAGAGATTCCTGAACGGAGAGACAACTGGCTGGGGTTGGGCAGGCGCACAGCCCTAGTTAACAGTGGGTGTGGTAGGTGCCCAACAGGAAATGCTGAGTCATCATGTTCCTACCTCATACAAAGGAGACCAGACACCACTTCCTGTTGTTTTTCACATGGCTGACCTTGCCCAGTGACAACTTTCATGGGTTGCTGGCCTTGCTGCTATGTTGTCTGGTTCTCAGTGCGATGTTTTAATGACTTTCGACTCCTTAATGTTTTGCCATATGTAATTATAGCAGTCAGTCCTTACATGCCCTGTTTCTTGCTTAGTATTGTATTGTATCTTGTCTGCTGCCAAAATTAGAGCATCAGCTTAGCTCCATGTAATTGGACCGTAGTTCTTAGAAACTTAAAAATAAAGAAAAGCTATAGACAAAAAAAGTTTCTCTATAGGAAAAGTATAGAAAACAAACAAAACAACTGTTGGACAAGATCCACCCTGTGAGTTATATTCATGTGAAGTGGAATAACTGTTTTGACAAGAGTTCGAAGAGAGTCCCCTCTGTTTTTAAGCTTCTTCTCAGTATAAGAGGCTGGTGATACACAGGACAGTTGGGTGTTGTTTGTGGAGTTTTCAGGTGGGTGGAGCAGATATTGGTGGAGGGAGGAGGGAAGAGCGTGTCAGAAGTTGATAAAGCAAGTTCATGCTGGGTAGTGGCTAAGGATTCAGAATATTTCAGATAGAAAGGCCCAGATAGGATGTTTTAAAATTTACTTAAAGGAACAAAGAAGACATTTTTAATCTACTTTTCACTGGTGAGAAAATGGGTTGATAGAAGTATTTAAAATCTGGAAAATGAACTTGAGTTGTTACTTTGGTTCTAGAATCTCTTTAGTTTTATTTAATTCCAGTAAAGTTCATTTTGTTGGAATAGTCTTATTTTGAACCTAGATTTGAATTCATCGGATGAACCAAGTTAGAAAGGAAAAGATTAAGAATCAATTAGTGAAAAATAACAGAGTCAACAGAAACAGAAACAAGAGTTTGACTGTGGATGCCTCCCAAGGGCCTGGGAACCTTACAGGCAGTAGACGCGGAGAGTAATTGCTTTCCCTGGAGACAGTTGTAGGGGAGGAAGCTGACGAAGGGGTGCCGTTGACTCATATCCACAGCCCTGCTCACCTCCCCTGCCCTGAAACTCCAGGTCAGCTGTGCCCTGTGTGCTGCAGAAATGAGGCCTGATTTTGTAGTGGAAACGTACGCATGTATTAGGACTAACAGGTATCCTAACTAACAATAGCTCAGGCTTTTTTTATTTGTCCTGGTTCAGCTTCAGAGACTGTTGACAGATAAAAGGGAGTCTGTCCTCTCTTCTCCCTTCCTGCCTTCGTTCTTCTTTCTCTCTCTCCTTCCTTCCTCCTTTTCTCCCTCCTTTTCTTTCCTCCTTCCCTCCCTCCCTTCCTCTCACCCCTCCCCACTTTTCTTTTTTAAACTTAGGAGGTATTCGAGAAGCAAAGCTGATTATGCAACTCATCTGCCTCTCTGAGTAGGTGGATTACCATGACATGGTGATGATGAGTTTTTTGGATTTTGAGTATATATAGATATTACCACACACACCCTGGTGAATATTCTCATTACTATGTCATCGTCATCCACACCCTGGGGGATATTCTTTGAGATTGTGATAGTCTCATCTCACAATAGGCTTGTTGGGAGGAGAATTAGTGCAATGATGCACATGAAGCACCCAGTGCAGTGTCTGTCACATAATAAGTGTTTAGAACTGCTAGTGATAACGGTAGTAATAAAGTGATGGTGGTAATAAAAGAGTGTTGGAGTAATAATCAACACTGATACTATTAAGAATAATTTGATATTACCGGATTTTAATAATGATAAGCAAAGTGATACTTTGAAACTTTCATCAAGTCCTCTTTTTATTTCAGGAATATAAATTGGCGCTTTTACAGTGCTATGGAAGGTATCTTCAGCAGTTCACTATCAACTTTGATGAGAATAAAGCAGACGTGAATCAGTTCAAAACTGCTTTTTTTCCAAAAGGCTTTGGAGACAAAACTGCTGCACATACAGTAAGATGAAAGCAGTAGCTATTTTAGCTATAATTTATGATTAGCTGTGCAGTGTGTTCTTTAGTTGACAGCTTCTAAATGTCTTTCATTTGCTTAGCATGGCATGTGCTTGTGTGCTATAAGTTGCTTAATAAATGTTTTCATTGATGGATAAGAAAGAGCACTTAATAAACTTTGAAAAGATGTTTTGGAGATTGTGTCACAATAATCATGTAATACATATAATAGTATGTAATAGATGCTCAATAAACCTTTACTAAATGAATGAATAAATACTACACTGAATAGATTAGAAGGACAGAGACTAGAGGCAGATGGTAAAGCAATGAAGCCGATGTTAGAGTATGCCAGCAGCATGGTTGTGAAGGGCATGAAAATCTATGAAGAATTTGGTTTTTTATATGCTAAGTTTGAGGTTTTGGCACACTGTGTTTCTCAATAAGTATCTATAAAGTAAGTGAGTAAGAGAATGAATGGATTGAAAATGTAGTCCGGTAGGAGCTGGACAATGAGGAATTTAGAGGGCTTGAGAAGTTTTGTGAGAGAAATAGATTTTGGAGTTAGATGCATAAAAATCATAGGTGAAGCGGTAATAATGTAGAATTTACTTGTCAAATATTTTTGTGCAGAGATACTCATGTTATTTAATGATCCTCCTTGTAGGTAATGTGGGGAGGCATTGTGGCAGAGCTGGTAAGAATTTGGTCTCTAGAGCCAGCCTGCCTGGCTGGGTTCAAAGAGCTGCGGTGCTGCTTCCTAATGATGGGACCTCAGAGAAATTATGTAATTTCTTTGTGTCTCAGTTTCCTCATCTCTAAAACAGAAATAATAATAAGACTTACCTCAAAGGATTGTTTTAGGATTGTTGAGATAATAAAGACTTAGAATAGGGCCTGACACTAAAAAAAAATATTAGGGGTCTCTATTGGGAGAGCATTTTGAAGATGCATCCAACATGCACATTCTCTCAATAAATCTCTTTTTTCTGATACCAGTTATAGGATGCCTAGAAACAGTATACATGTATCCCAGTGGGAAATCACATGTGTTAGAGGAAGGCCCATTTGTGCTATTGCATGTGCACTCCCACAGCTTTAGCAGTAGTGACAATTCTCTCTGGTGAGATTTACGTCACAAACATCTCACACTCCACATATCCTAAACTGAATTCATTCCCTTTCCTCCATAATTGGCACCAGCCACTCACCAAAGCAGAAATCACTATAGATTGCTTTCTCTCTCTTGCCTCCCACATCTAAATCCCATGGACTCTGGGGTACCTGGCTGGCTTAGTCAGTTAAGTGTCTGCCTTCGGCTTGGGTCATGATCCCAGGGTCCTGGGATCAGAGTCCTGCATTGGGCTGCCTACTCAGTGGGGAGTCTGCTTCTCCCTCTGCCCTTTCTCCCACTCATGCTGTCTCTCTCACTCACTTACTGTCTTTCAAATAAATCAGTAAAATTGTAAAAAAAATTATAAATCCCATTAAGTCAGATAAAACTGAAATCTTTCCTTTTGTGGGGTCCCTGGGTGGCGCATTGATCGGGCATCCAACTCTTGGTTTCAGCTAGAGTTATGGTCTCTAGTCCTGGGATTGAGCCCCAGGTCAGGCTCTACACTTAGTGTGGGGTCTTCTTGGGATTCTCTCTCTCCCTCTCCCTCTGCCCCTTCCTCACTCTGCTTGCCAGCACATGTGCATGTGCTCATGCTCTTTCTTTCAAATAAATAACTCTTTAAAAAAAAGCTTGGGGTGCCTGGATGGCTCAGTGGGTTAAAGCCTCTGCCTTCGGCTCAGGTCATGATCTCAGGGTCCTGGGATCGAGCCCTGCATCAGGCTCTCTGCTCATCAGGGAGCCTGTTTCCCCCCACCCTCTGCCCGCCTCTCTGCCTACCTGTGATCTCCCTCTCTGTGTCAAATAAATAAATAAATCTTAAAAAAAAAAAATCTTTTCTTCCTCTTCATCCCTGATTCCAGCACCCATTTCAGGACCCTGGTATCTCTGGACTATGTCAAAGGCCTTTGAATTTCCTAGTCTCCCTGCTTGTAGCTTTGTGCCCAATACTCTGCTTTTCATCTTCTCCAATTTTGTCAGACTTGACTTCTGAACTTCTAAACTATAAATCAGATAATTTTATTCTACTGCCCCTTGACTTCTCCTTTGACTAAAGTCCATATTCTTTGGAATAATGTCAAATGCTCTCCATGTAATGACCATGCACCACCTTAATAGCCTAATTGCTCTCTCTCTCTTTTTTTTTTTTTAAAAGATTTTATTTTTAAATAATCTCTACACCAACGTGGGGCTCAAAACTCAATGACCCTGATAACAAGAGTGGCAAGCTGCACCCACTGATCCAACTGGGAGCCCCAAAGCTGATTTTTTATAGTAGTCTCTACACCCAACGTGGGGCTGGAACTCATGACTCCAAGATCAATAGTTGAATGCTCTTCCAACTGAGCCAGGCAGGCACCTCTAATCTCTATATTTTAAGCCTTTTTACTCAAACTTATAAAATACTTTCAGTTCAGGACCACAGCAACCATTTTAAGCATTCCTAACATTGCATGTGCCTGGAATGCTTTTCCCTCTGCCAAGAGCAGGGACAACATCTTCTTCATCCTCGAGTCCTTATTGCTTAGCAGAGTGTGGCAAATAGAGGTGTGCAGCAGACATTTGCCGAATGAATTGTGTAAATAGTAATAATTGCATCCAGATTAGTAAGTTAAAATACTGTGAGGAGGGTTTACAAAGTGTGATTCCGTTCTGCATTGTTGGAAATAAAATTTGTACCTTTTTTGTCTTTTGAAACTAAATGGATGCTTTGAGGAAACCTATTTTACTTTCTTTCCATATGTCTTAGTCCTTGAGGGCTGTTATAACAAAAATCCATAGATTGGATGGTCTAAATAACACTAATTTCTCTCAGTTCCGGAGGCTGAAAACCACAGGGTTAAGGTGCTAGAAGATTTGGTGTCTGGTGAGGGCCCACTTCCTGGTTCATAGATGGCTACTTCTTTGTGTCCTCACATGGCAGAAGGCAGTAGGGAGCTCTTTGGGGATTTCTTTAAAAGGGCACTAATCCCATTCACGAAAGCTCCATCTTCATGACAATTTCTTCCTAAAGACCCCACATCCAAATACTAGGGATTAGATTTCAATATATAAATTTGGTGGGGAACCCAAACATTCAATCTATAGCACTGTATAATCTATTTAAGCAGAATCATTACTATTTTCTTCTTTCACATTTTAAGAAGTGCTTTTCTAAGTTGCATAAAGCTTATTTATATTCTTATTTATATTTTCCCTATGTTTTAGTTTCACGCTTTAAGTGGCAAAAATATTTGCAAATATGAGCTGGTCTGTGACAATGATGTGAACTTACAGAATAAAGACTCTGTGACCCAGTGTCTGCATATTTTGTCCTCCTTAAGACTCATCATGCAGGTGGCTTTGCCACAGGAGCACCTTTGCTGGATTATCTTCAATGGTACGTGTCAATGTCTTCTATTTTTCATCATGACTTTCTGAAAGTTATTTAAATGCCAAGTTTGATTGTAATTTGATTGATTATCTTGGTTAAATGGGTGATGGGTATTATTAAGAAGGGCATTTGTGTTGAGCTTAACATTATATGTTAAGTGATGAATCATGAAATTCTACCCCTGAAACTAATATTACATTGTATGTTAACTAATTAGAATTTAAATAAAAATTAAAAACAACATACAAAAAAAACAAATTATATATCCAAATTCTAAAAAATTTCATCTAATATAAATAAATAATTTCTTTAAAAAAACCCCATTCATTTCGTGATAGGATGATTATGGGGATTTTGTTTTTGTCCTTTTTATATTTTTGTTGCATTTTAGTTTGTCCTCATAAGCAGGTACTTACAAAGCATGTCTTTAGGTTTCCTGCTCAAGGGAGGGTCAGAGGTTGTGGGTATAATCAGTTTCAGGTGTGAAGAAGTAGGGGCCATGGTTAATAAATAAATATAAGTGGAAAAGGATCAAAGGACCACTGCAGCTTAGACTGGTTCTAAGCATCATCTATTTATTGGTACTTTCCTCAAATACTTTGTCCAGTGACTATTGCTTTCTACTCATCACCTTCTCCTCCTATTTGCTTTTGAGTGAGGAGCTCTGAGAATGTATGTATATGTGTATAGTGTATTTATATACATATCTACATTGTATAGATATGAAAATATACATATTTTCATATTTCAGTATTCAATATTTCATATTTCACAAGACTAATACATATATTATTTTTATACATATATACTTTGTATATATGTACATATATATGTATATATGTACATATGTATATAAATATACATGTATATTTTTATACATACATACTAATACATATATTAGTCTTCTGAAATAAATCTTAGCTCTCAAAATATAGCATCTGCTTTTCTCTTTAAGGTGTTACAATTTAAATTATTTTTAAAGTTACAATCAGTCCCCTACTATATTGATCTCTGGGTAATTTCTTAAAAGGAAAATGACAGTGTGTTCTATGTGTGTAAGACCAGGACAAAATAACTTGAAAGAAAACATAAGGAAAGGAAAACATTTTCCTTTATCCATGGAAATTGAAAGTACATATCCTAGCCTTTTCCCTCTTCCTCCTCCCCAAATATTTTTTTTGAAATTTTGATTGAAATTAGACCTTACATTTGCTGCCCAAGATGAGCTGGATTTTGGAAGAAATTTTCAGTCCAGTGACTGTTAAGCTTTTTTGTCTGATCATCTTCAAGAGGATCTATGATTCCTTGAGGAGCCATGGCTGTCCTTCCCCCTGAGTTTCTCATATATCTTGGCAGGGACTGAGCAGGACCAGAGGTTTTGTGCTCAAGAAGGAGTGGTAGGCCTGAAGGTTGTTGGATCCTGCAGTTGGGCCTTGCTTGAGAGGTGGAATAATTCCCTGTCTGCAGTCTTTTTAAGATCACATGGAAAAAATCCCAATATTCTAAAAACAGAACAAAACAACAATTTCTGTGTTTTGTACATAATTTTATTTGGTGTGTGCTTTTTTATACATATGCTATCATTCTTTGGATTTTATTGTTTCCTAAATTTTTTTTTTTTGCTTAATACCATGGTTTTAGAATGGAACCAGGTTCCTATATGTAAATCTAGTTTGTTAATTCTGCCTGTTGAATTATATTCCAGATATCCATACACCTCTCTAGATGGGCACCTGGTTTACCCTACCTCTAATTGCACAGATGATTCTGTGACAAATATTCTTATGTGTTTCTTTTTATAATCCTGTGTTAGAGTTTTCTGGGATTTATGTCCAGGAGTAGGATTGCTGGGTTGTGGAAGATACATGTACTTAATTTTTTCTAATTACTGTCCCTGTTTAATGAACTCATCTCAAAGTTATTAAGTGCCAGATATTGTTCTAAGTGCTAAGTGCTAAAGAGGAGTGGACAATAGACAGAAACTGTTCTCATGCTTACATAATGCTTCAGGGAGATGATAAATCAAAATAAAATGCGT
>JAQQSY010001468.1:0-14360 GCA_028646535.1 Procyon lotor | reverse complement strand
ACACGCCCCCCACCCAGACCAACAACACAGGGCCCCTCCCCCCAGACCAACAACAGGGGTATCCTTTCCCCCAGCTCCCAATAGGAGGACTTTCTTCCTGGGACAGCAGAATGTCAACATTTCTCCCCACCTAAAGCAGGAGTATTATTCAGAGAGAAGCTTGCCATTGTCCTCATCCCTGGTTCCAGAACTCTGGCTCAGAGGTTTGCCTGGGGGATAGAAACTGGCCATAAAACAGCTCCTACTCTCTTCCCGAGGGAACTGACCCCATCTACACCAGAGAGTGAAGAAGTTCAAGCCTAAAAGTGCTCCCAAGAATAGTGGAGGTTCTGGGGGAAGACAGTTGGGAGGAGACTCAAGACTCAAGCTGAACTGTAGGTTCGATGGTTTGCAGGAAAGAATAAGGGAATAATGCAGGTAGGAGGAGCCCTTCCGGGGTCAGAACAAATAATCAATTGTGGACGTACACTATTCCTTCAAAGGAGCCAGAGTTGATTGGATTTTTTGTATAACAATGTATGCCCCAGGGTTTATTGAAAACAATAGAAAAATCAGTTGGAAATTAGTGGAGTTTAATGGCAGGGTGTGGTCAGGGAAAGAAAGAATGAGAGACTCACAGAAACCACTGTCATCCCAGGGTGACTGTGAACATTTGAAAGCAATGACTCCATGAAAAAAAAAACATCAGAGGCTGAATACTGTGGGAGGTAGAGACATCCCCAAAATTATCCAGTTGTCATGAAGCAAATAAGGAAATAACAATAACAAGTCCCAGAGTAGGGAACCCCATGCTCAGAGTTGCTACAGTATATTATCCAAAAAGTGTGTGTGTGTGTATATATGTATATATATGTGTGTGTGTGTGTGTCTATATATATATGGCAAAACAAAACAAGGAAGCATGACCATACACAGGAAAAAAATTAAGCAACATAAACTGCCTGTGAGTGATACCAGCTGTCAGATTTACCAGAAAAACCCTTTAAAGTGGTCATTTTAAACATGTTTACAGAACTAAAGGAAACCGTGATTAAAGAAGTAAAGGAAAGCATGATGACATGTCTCATCAAACAGAGAATATCAATAAAGAGACAGAAATTATGCAAAGAACCGAAGGGAAGTTATAGAGTTGGAAAGTACAGTAATTAAAATGAAAAATTCACTCGAAGGTCTTGACAGTAGATTTGAACTGGCAGAAGAAAAAAATAAGTGAACTTGAATATGGATTGATAGAGATTATACAGACTAAAGAATGGAGAGAAAAAAAGAAGGAACAAAAATTAAAAGAGCCTCAGAGACATTTGGGATGCCATTGAACACATCCCCATTCACCTAACAGGATTACCAAAAGGAGACGAAAGAGGGAAAGGTGCAGAAAAAAAAATATTCAAAGAGATAATGGCAGAAATCTTACCAAATTTATTGAAAACCAGTAGCCTATACATCCAGGAAGCTCAACAAACTCCAAGTAAGTTAATACAGAGAGAACCACAAACAGACGTTATATAGCAAAAATGCTAAAAGTCAAAGACGAGGAGAAAAATCTTGAAAGTGGCAAGAAACATCCCAAGTTCTTACTTGCAAGAGAACCTAAAAAGAACTAATAGCTGACTTCTCGGTAAAAACCACAGAGAATAGAAGAGCTGTTAACCAAGAATCCTAAACCCAGCAAAGCTATCTTTCAAAAACGAAGGTGGAATATAGATTTGGGTGCCTGGGTGGCTCAGTCTGGTAAAGCATCTGCCTTTGGCTCAGGTCATGATCCCAGGGTCCTGGGATTTAGCCCCACATCAGGCTCCCTGCTCAGCAGAGAGCCTGTTTCTCCCTCTCCCTCTGCTGCTCCCCTTGCTTGTGTGATCTCTCTCTCTGTGTCAAATAAATAAATAAAATCTTCAATTAAAACAAAACAAAACAAACAAACTAGGGATGCCTGGGTGGCTCAGTTGGTTAAGCAACTACCTTCAACCCCTACTCTAAAAACTATAAAACATTGCTGAAAAAAATTAAAGTAGATCAAAATAATTACAAAAACATCCTATGGAATCATGGATTGGAAGATTTAACACTGTTAAGATGATAGTAATGCCAGCTGACTTCTTGTAGACATTGTCGCGCTTATTCTAAAATTCATATGGAAAATAAAATGAAAATCATATGAAATTGCAAGTGGCCTGGAATAGTCAAAACAATCTAGAAAAATAAGAATAGTTTAGAAGAAATATAGGAGAAGATGGTAGAGTAGGAGAACCCTAAGTTCACATTATCCTATGGATGCAACTAGATAACACTTGCACCAGTGTCGCTCCACCAGAAAATGACCCAAAGATGGGCATAACAAACTCCACAGCTAAAGGTAGAGAAGACACCACAAAAAGAGTAGGAAGGATGGAGACATGGTGGAGAGCTAAATGGACCTGTGGGACCATCTGTAGGTAGAGAGGAACAAAACTATCACACTGGGGAGCCCCTACTGCATAGAAAAATCCCTGTAACATTTGACTTTGAAAACCAGAGGGGCCAAATTTCTCGAGTTCTTACAACAAGCAGGACTTAAAACCGGAATTTTATTTTTATTTATTTATGTTTTAATTTTTGAGAGAGAGAGCATGCACAAGGCGGGAGGGGCAGAAGAAGAGGGAGAATTTTTTTTAAGATTACTTATTGATTTATTTGACAGAGAGAGAGCACATGCAGGCAGAGAGGCAGGCAGAGGCAGGCAGAGAGGGAGGGGGAAGCAGGCTCTCTGCTGAGCAAAGAGTCTGATGCGGAGCTTGATCCCAGGATCCTGAGATCATGACCTGAGCTAAAAGGCAGAGGCTTTAATGCACTGAGCCACCCAGGCGCCCCAGGAGAGGGAGCATCTTAAGCAGTTTCCACAAGTAGTGTGGAGCCCAACAGGGGACTTGATCTTACAACCCTGGGATCATGACCTGAGCTGAAATCAAGAGTTGGACACTTAACCGACTGAGCCATCCAGGCACCCCTTCTTTCTTTATTTATTTATTGGGGAGATGGGGGGGGCTGAAATTTTAAAATTCAGTGGACTGGGACACCTGAGTGGCTCAGTCGGTTAAGCATCTACCTTTGGCTTAAGCCGAAGGATCAACCCCACATTGGGACCTCTGCTCAGCAGGAAGTCTATTTCTCCCTCTTCCCCCCAACCCCTCGTGCTTTCTCTACCTCTCTCTCTCAAATAAATAAATAAAATTATTAAAACAGAGCAACAACAACAAAAATTCAGTGGGCTCTGCTCTGGGAGAGCCCAGAGCATGGAGAGTAAGAGAAACTGAGTCCCAGCCCTTAAAGAGACAGCCCAACAAAGAGGCCATGCAGATATAGCATGGATGCAAGAGTTTGAAAAACACCTGGGATGTACAGAAGGGAGAGTTGCTAATCTCAGAGCTGTCTGGAGGGACAGAGATCCTTGGGAGACTTCCAGGAATAAAGGAGTTGGCAGAAGGCATTTCCCTCCCCCACACTGCAGCATAAACACACAGACACCTGTGGGAACCAGTGTAGTGCCAACATTCCTACCTAACTTGCTAACATCATGCACTGCCCCCCTCCCCCAGCAATTCTGCCCCCTCCAGCCAGGCTTGCCTCAGCCCCGGTGTTGCAGGTCCCCTCTGACACAGGACTGGCACAAACCTTGCTGGCAGCACATCTCCTGACCCAGGCATTTTGCAGGCCCACCCCTTCTGGTCAGGCTTCCTTTGGTTCCAACAGTGGTGGTGGGTCCCCTCTCTTGGAAAACCAGCACACAAACCTTGCAAACACCACATCTTTGACCCAGGCACTTTGCAGATTTGCCCCCTCCAATACACTCTTGGCCAGAGCCCATCCAAAGTGGTTTCACAAGCTTTGCAGTCTGCAAGCAGCCCTGAAAGTGACCAGCACTGCAACAAAGTGACTCTTGCCCAGGAAAGAGGGGAAGATAAACACACACACCAGTCACACTGTGGCAGCAGAAGGGGGCTGAAGGCAAACAGCTGGTCTATTTTCAGGCTTCACCCACCAACGAAAGCTGCTCGGGGGACAACACAGGGAAAGCACCCTGCAAGTTGAGTGCTACCGCACCTCTGTGAAATGCTTGGTCTGACTCAACTCAAGTCCAAAGTGGCCCCAGACTAGAACACTAACACCACAGGGACTGAACGCTGCCCACAACAAGCATAGAGCCACTGCAGATAACTAGATGGGAGGAAAAAGAGGTTCAGCCACAAGAGCAGCATGTGCACAACACATGTAGGAGACGTTGGAATGTTACACATTCCAACAACCTGAAGTGTTAGGTTGTGGTGAGCAGGGGACCCTGAACAGCAGTGTCATAAGGCCACTACTTTCAAGGGCAGGAGATGTAGCTGACTTTCCTAACACAGAGAAACAGACAGAGAGTTAGACAAAATGAGGGGACAGAGGAGTATGTCCGAAATGAAAGACATGGGAAAAAAACACAGCAAGAGACCTAAGTGAAACAGACATAAGTAATATGCCTGATAGGGAATTTAAAGTAATGACCATAAAGATACTCACTAGACTTGAGAACAGAGTGGAGAACATCAGTGAGACCTTTAACAAAGAGATAAAAAAAAAGAACCAATTGCAGATGAAGAACCCAACAAATGAAATTAAAAATATACTAGATGGAAGGGCACCTGGGTGGCTCAGTGGGTTAAGCCTCTGCCTTCAGTTCAGGTCATGATCTCAGGGTCCTGGGATCCAGCCCCACATTGGGCTCTCTGCTCAGCAGGGAGCCTGCTTCCCTCCCTCTCTCTGCCTGCCTCTCTTCTGCCTACTTGTGATCTCTCTCTCTGTCAAATAAATAAATAAAATCTTTATATCTTTATACACACACACACACTAGATGGAACATCTATGGACACATAAATATTATATATATATAAATATATATAATATATATATTCCATAGATGTTCCATCTAGTGTGTATGTGTTTGTATATATATATTTATATACACTAAATGGAACAAATAGAAGACTAGAGGAAGCAGAAGAACGAATCAGTGACCTCGAGGACAAGTAATGGAAAGTCATCAAGCAGAACAGGTGAGAGAGAAAAAAATACGCAAAATGAGAATAGATTTAGGGAACTCAGTGACACCATAATAACATTTGCATTACAAGGTACCCCAGAAGGAGAAGAGAGTCTCTTATGGTTTGTCTCCCTCCCCATCCCCTCCTGTTTCATTTCTCTCCCCCATCCCCCCACAGACCCCCGCCTTGCCTCTCAAATTCTTCATCTAAGAGAGATCATGTGATAATTGTCTTTCTCTGAGTGACTTATTTCGCTTAGCATAATACCCTCCAGTTCCATCCATGTTGTTGCAAATGGCAAGATTTCATTTCTCTTGATGGCTGCATAGTATTCCATTGTATATATATATACCACATCTTCTTTATCCATTCATCTGTTGATGGACATCTAGGTTCTTTCCATAGTTTAGCTATTGTGGACATTGCTGCTATAAACATTCGGGTGCACGTGCACGTGCCCCTTCGGATGATGACGTTTGTATCTTTAGGGTAAATACCCAGTAGTGCAATTGCTGGGTCGTAGGGTAGCTTATAGTTACTCTTTTATCATAGTGATCCACTGTAGCAAGCGCTCCCTGATTAGTCTATGGTGTCCAATCTCCTCATTAGACCCTACCTGCTTCATGCAATAAATACTCCACCCTTTAGACCTTGTTTGAAAATTACCTAATCATAAAATCTGGCCAACCCATGGATGAATCAAAAGAAAGAACTCAGAAACAGAAAAGCCATGCTAGGAGTGGAGGTGTGCATTGAATCCATTTCAACAGGGAAATAAAATTCAACTAGGAGACATGTGATTACAGAATAGAATGTTCACAAAGTTAAAAGCAACTGAAGTTGTGAAGGCTCAGCATAAAAAAACAAAAACAAAAACAGAAACCAAAAAAAGCAAAAAGCCAGAAAAAAACAAAAAGTCACCTTATTTTAAAAATATTTATTTGTTTGTTTGTTTATTGGCTACACATTGCTTTATTGTCCTTTTAAAAAAAAATCTGGAACAGACAGTGGTGGGGAGCATGTCAGGTGTGGGCTTGATCCTCTTATCTTTCATTGCCGAGAGCCATTCATATCATCTAAATTTTAAACATATGGTTAAAAAAGAAAGAGATGCCAACTTTTTAATGACTTTCATGAACTCTATCTTAACCATAGACAATTTTTTTTTAAGGAACTCACATTTCTTGTGGTTAAAAATATATCTCTCTCAAGTCCAGGGTTTATTCAGTTTCACTTTTTTCTTCATCTTCCAAATTCCAACAAAATTAATTTTAAGGCTTTTATTTTAAGAACAACATAGGCTGAGTTCTGGTTGATGGTTGGGCATGTAAGGAGCTCAGAAGTCGTCACTGCCACACCTGATCTCACAGCAAGAAGAAAGATAAACTCTCACAACTCTCCTTAGATCTATTGGAGGATTGAGATCACAGATTGGAGAGAAAGGCGGGCAGATACAGAGAACTACAGCTTACCAAAGCAGGGGCCCAGGAACAAAAACCTTGGTGGACCTACTACCAAGGTCAGGAAGCCAGAACTATAGTTGATGAATTACTGGAAGCCCACTACCAAGTTCGAGAGTTACCATCTCCACGGGGAACTTGTCCTCAAGTTTTCTCACCAGGATCTTTTTTTCTTTAAATATTTATTCATTTGTTGGGGCAACAAAGCAGAATACACATTCCTCTCAAGCTCACATGGAGCACTCACCAAGATAGACAACATTCTGGAATATGCCTTGACAAATTTAAAAGAATAGAAATCACATTAAGTTTGCTCTCGGACCACAGTGGAATTAAACTAGAAATCAGTGACAGAAAAAAACGGCTGGGAAATCCCCCCAAATACTTGGAAATTGAACAATACACTTCTAAATAGCACATGGGCCGAAAAAGTCTCAAGAGAAATTTTTAAATACTTTGAACTAAAGGAAAATGAGAATACAACTCATCAAAACTTGTGGGAAGCAGTGAAAGTTGTACTTAGAGGGAAATTTATAGCTTTGAAAGCATATAATAGCAAAGAAGAAAGATCTAAAATCAATAATCTAAGAAAATGAGAAATCTTAGCAAATGAGAAAAAGAAGAGCAAGTGAAATAAGCAAGCAGAAAAAAAGAATAAAAATTAGAGTGGAAATCAGTAAAGTTTAAAACGGAATCAAAAGAGAAAATTGATTAAGTAAAATAAATAAAATCTGATTCTTTGAAAGATGGATTAAATTGATAAACATTTTTCAGGTTAAGGAAAAAAGAGAGAGGACACAAATTGCTAATATTAGAAACAAAAGTGGGGCCATCACTACTGATCCTATGGACATTAAAAGAATAATAAAGGAATACTATGAACAACTCCATGTCCACAAATTTGATAGCCTAGATGAAACGGGAACAATTCTGTGAGAGACACAATCTGCCAAAACACACACAAGAAGACACGGACAATCTGAATAGGCCTATATCTATTAAAGAAATTGCATCAATAATTAATAACCTTCCAAAAAAGAAAGCACCAGCCCAGGTGGGTCTACTGGTGAACCCTGCCAACATTTAAGGAAGAAATTATACCAATTCTCTACAGTGTTTTCCAGAAGATAGAAGTTGAGGTAATACTTTCCAACTAATTCTATGAGGTCAGCATTACCTTCATCCCAACACCAGACAAAGGCATTATAAAAAAAGAAAACTTTAAAAAAAAAAAAAGAAAGAAAGAAAAAAAAAGAAAACTTCAGACTGATATCTCTCACGAACTTAGTTATACATTATGACCAAGTGGGATTTATCCCAGGTATGCAAGGCTGGTTCAACATTTGAAAATTAATTCATGTAACTCATATCAATAGACTAAAGCATAAAAATCATATAATCATATCAATACATGTAGAAAAAGCATATGACAAAATTCAACACTTTTTTATAATAATAAAAAAAATCTGAGCATACTAGGAATACAGGAGAACTTCCTCAACTTGATAAAGAACGTTTACAAAAAAACACATAGCTAACATCATTCTTTTTTTTTTTTTTAAGATTTTATTTATTTGACAGAGAGAAACACAGCGAGAGAGGGAACAGAAGCAGAGGGAATGGTAGCGGGAGAAGCAGGCTTCCTGCCGAGCAGGGAGCCCGATGCGGGGCTCGATCCCAGGACCCTGGGATCATGATCTGAGCCGAAGGCAGATGCTTAACGACTGAGCCACCCAGGCGCCCCAGCTAACATCATTCTTAAGGGTAAGAAACTAGATGCTTTCCTTCTAAGATCAGGTACAATGCAAGTATATCCTCTTTGACAATTCTTATTCAGCATTCTGAGCTATTGTACTGGAAGTTCTAGATAATACAATAAGATGAGAAAAGGAAATAAAAGATACACAGATTGTGAAAGAAGAAATAAAACTGTCATTGTTCACAGATGTCATGAGAGTCTATATAGAAAATCCCAAAGAATGGGGCACCTGAATGGCTCAGTTGGTTGAATGACCGACTCAATTTTGGCACAGGTCATGATCTCAGGGTTGTGGGATCGAGCCCCATGACAGGCTCTGTGCTTAGCATGGAGTCGGCTTAAGATTCTCTCCTTCTCCCTCTGCCTTTTCCCCTGCTCACAAGCCCTCTCTCTCTTTCTCTCCCTCTCTCAAATAAATAAAATAAATAAATAAAATCTTTAAAACGAAACAAAACAGGGGAGCCTGGGGTGGCTCAGTGGGTTAAGCCTCTGCTTTTGGCTTGGTTCGTGATCCCGGGGTCCTGGGATTGAGCCCCGCATCAGGGTCTCTACTCATCAGGGAGCTTGCTTCCCCCTCTCTCTCTGCCTGACTCTCTGCCTATTGTGATCTCTTTCTCTCTGTCAAATAAATAAATAAAATCTTTAAAAACAAAACAAGTTTGTTTTAAAAGTTTAAAAACTTGTTTTTAAAAACAAAACAACACAAAACAAGTTTGTTTAAAAACAAAACAAGAAATTCCCAAAGAATCAACAACAACAATTCCTGGAACTAGTAAGCAATTAAAGCAAAGAGGCAAGATACAAGATTAATATATGAAAATTAATATTTTTTTATATACCAACAATAATAAAATTGAAATTTGAAATTAGAAACAATATACCTTTTACATTGGCACCAAAAAAGATAAATACTTAGGCATAAATCTAACAAAATATGTATAAAATTTAAATGAGGAACACTATAAGACTCTAATGCAAGAAATTATAGATCTAAATAAATGAACAGATATTCCCTGATCATGAATATAAGACTCAATAACTTCAAGATGTCAATTCTTCCCAACCTGATCTATAGATTCAATGCAATACCAATCAAAATCCAAGCAAGCTCTTTTGTGAATACAAAAAACTGATACTCAAGTTTACGTGGAGAGGCAAAAGACCCAGAATAGCCAACACAACACTAAAGGAGAAAAACAAAGTCAGGAAACTGAAATTACCTAACTCTAAGTTACTACAAAGCTATGGTAATCAAGACAGTGAGGGGCACCTGGCTGGCTCAGTCAGCGAAGCATGCGATTCCTGATCTAGATGTTGTGAGTTTTAGCCCCATGTTGGGTATAGAGATTACTTAAAAATAAAATCTTCTTAAAAAAAAAAAGTGTGGTACTGGTGAGGGATAGACAAATCAATGGAGTGGAATAGAGAGCTCAGAAATAGACCCACGCAAATACAGTCTACTGGTCTTTGACAAAGGAGCAAAAGTAATTCAATGGAGAAAGGATAGTCTTTTCAACAAGCGGTGCTTAGACAACTGGATATCAACATGCAAAAAAAAAAAAGAATCCAGATGCAGACTTCATACTTTTCTGGAAAATAACTCAAAATGGATCAAAGATGTAGATGTAAAACACAAAATTATAAAACTTTTAGAGGGCAGCATAGAAGAAATGACAAGATGACTACGTGGTTCCAAATCTAGGACATTCTGGAAAATTCCAAACTACGAAGACAGTAAAAAAAAAATCAATGGTTGACAAGGGTTCAGAGGGAAAGAGGAATGAATAGAGAGAACACAGGTGGGTTTTAGGGCAGTTAGACTATTCTGTCTGATACTTTAATGGTACATAATATCATTATATTGTTTTCAAAAATCCGCAGAATGTGTAACACAAAGAGTGAACTCTAATATAAACTCTAGACTTTAATAATTATATATTGGGGTGCCTGGAGGGCTTGGTCTGTGGAGCACGTGACTCATGTGACCTCGAGGTTGTGAGCTGGAGCCCCACATTGGGTGTAGAGATTTCTTAAAAATAAAATCTTTAAAAAATTATATATCAAGGGGCACCTGGGTGGCTCAGTTGGTTAAATGTCTGCTCAGGTCATGATCCCAGGGTCCTGGGATTGGGCCCCACATCGGGCTCCCTGCTCAGTGGAGGATCTGCTTCTCCCTCTCCCTCTGCTCTTCCTTCTCGCCCTCTGCTCATTCTCTTTTTCTTTCTCTCTCTCTCAAAAGATAAATCTTTAAAAAAATTACATATCAATATTGTGTCAATTATAACAAATGAACCACATTATAATGCAAGATGTGAATAATAGGAAAATGGGGGTGTGCAGGTGTGTGAGATGGTATATAAGAATTCTCTGTACTTTTTTTAAGATTTTATTTATTTATTTTAAGATTTTATTTATTTATTTCAGGAGCCCGATTCAGGGTTCAGTCCTAGGACCCTGGGGTCATGACCCGAGCCAAAGGCAGATGCTTAACTGACTGAGCCACTTGGGTGCCCCAGGAATTCTCTGTACTTTCTGCTCAATTTTTTTGGAAAACTAAAACTGGTGCCCCCAACATCTATCCATTAATTTGAAACTCACACACCCACACACACAAGCAAGCAAGTCGCAGGCTGTACAGAGGGGAAAGAAATAGCATGGATTATGATCTCATAATCATATCTGTCCATCTAACCTTTCATCCTGTAGAGACATGATGAGGCTGTGTGGGGAGAATTCTATAATGATATTCATAAAACAGAAAATCCCACTTATGGGGCACCTGAGTGGCTCCATTGGTTAATCGTGGGTCTCTTAGTTTCAGCTCCCATCGGGATCGCAGGGTCCTGAGATGAGCTCTACGCTAAGCATGGAGCCTGCTTAAGATTCTCTCTTTTTGGGGTGACTGGGTGGCTCAGTCGTTAAGCATCTGCCTTCGGCCCAGGTCAGATCCCAGATGTCTGGAATCGAGCCCCACATCGGGCTCCCTGCTCTGCGGGAAGCCTGCTTCTCCGGCTACCATTCCCTCTGCTTGTGTTCCCTCTCTCGCTGTGTTTCTCTCTGTCAAATAAATAAAAAATCTTTAAAAAAAAAAAGATTCTCTCTTTTTCCTTCTCCTTCTGCCCGCCCCCCCTCCCCCATCTAGCCCTAGTTTGCACCTGGGCGCTCGCTCTCTTTCAAAGAAAAAAAAAGAAGAAAATCCCACTCATGGTGATGATTTATTGCTTATTTTCTCTGTAGTTTCTAAATTGTTTGGATTGTTTTCCGTTGTGCATATATTCTTTCAATAAAACCAACTATCACCGTTTAGGGGGAGCCTGGCTGGCTCAGTCCCAAGATCTTACAACTCTTGATCTCAGGGTCCTTGGTAGGATCCCACCCTGGGTGTGGAGCCTTCTTAAATAAATAAATAAATAAATAAATAAATAAATAACTCACTCCCTTTAGAAAAATCTATTTGATTTAAAAAAAAATCTATTTGATTTTGAATATTACTATTCAAATGTTATATTTATTATAGGATTCATATTCATATTATATGAATATTATGATTTGCATATTACTGTTCAAAGTAAAAAAAAAATTTTTTTAATGAAGTAATGTGATGTTTCTTGTACCCATGAGTTCGTGAGCAGGTATGCGTATCCTTATATTCGTATGTATGTGTTTGCAGTGAAAAAAATAACTGCAAAGCTTTATACCAAGATAATAGGATAATAGGTAGCTTTTTTTTTAAGTGCATTTTTCTTTTTCTTTCTTTTTCTTTTTTCCCCCCGCAATTTTTAATCACACCGCTCACAAGCTTTCCGTATCACGCACGGCTGAACAAAAATGCCTTTGGTTCTTTTAGCTTATTAGCCATTATTAAATGGCCCACAGGTGTTGGGGGAGGTCCACAGTTCCCATCTGAGATGAAGTTAGGGAAAGGCAGGTTCGTATACTCGGTACATTATTTAACCCTTACAGTGACCCATTTTACTGGGGAAGGGATGAAGAGACAGCCCCGAAATTGGAAGGACACAGGTTCGAATTTAAGGTTCTTCCCAGGGTCCCAAGATTCATCCACATCCGGAGGCCCGCGCCCGCAAACCCCGCCTTAGTCCGTGGCCGCCTCTGCCCCCTTGCGGCACCTCTCGGAACGACAGGTCCCCTTCCAGTCTGGAAAGGAAGAGTCAGCCTTGCGGGCTGAGCTAGGGAAAGGGACACGCACAGACCCCCAAGGGAAGGACCGACCCTCCCACTTTCTGCTTCCCACAGATGCAGAGACCAAAGCAGAGCGAAGAAGGGATGTCCTTGGGCAGGGAGTGGGGGAGGCTGCAAGCAGACAGAGCCAAGCCTGGAATCTGGTTTCTGGAATCCCGCGCCGCTCATCGCCGAGCCCCGGACCCCGAGCTCCCAGACCCAGGGCTGAGCCAGTCCAGACCTGCAGCCTTCCCCTCCTTCGGTCCTCCTGACACTCTGCGGGCTTTCACCTCGCCTCTCTGAACTATTACTATAGTAAAACTTACAATTCTTCTGCAAGGACATCTTTGAAAAGGTCAATAAATGTTGCTTTTTTTTTTTTAAGATTTTATTGATTTATTTGAGAGTGAGACAGCACAAGTGGGGGGAGGGGCAGAGGGAGAAGCAGACTCCCGGGGGAGTCCAGACACGGGGCTCGATCCCACGACCCTGGGACCATGACCAACCCCCCCCCCAGCCAAAAACAGATGCCTGCCTACGACTGAGATGCCCCGGTGGATAAATGCATTTAAAGGGAGAACTTACATGTTGCTACTCTTAAGTGGAAATTAGTGTCACTTTATACATAATAACAATGAAAGTAGGATAAAAACAAGACAATGTTATTGAGTGCTACTGGATACTGTTTCTCGCAGAAGCTGTGTGAGGCCTGTTCTTTGTTCAACGGGAAGATTAGCCAAGTATCAGAGAAGAGATTTTCAACCACATTTTACATTTCAACCCTGGAGACAAATATAAAGATGAAACAGAAATATTAAGGTATTACAAAATAATACCTTTATTTTTCTGATATTTTCTATTCTCTTTTACAAATTCCTTTTGTTTTATTTTTTTAAACGCTCAAAGGCAGTTAGATAAAGAAATATAAAAAACATGGGCGGAGGGGGGCCTGGGTGGCTCAGTGGGTTAAGCCTCTGCCTTCGGCTCAGGTCATGATCTCAGGGCCCCAGGATCGAGCCCCGCACCGGGCTCTCTGCTCAGCAGGGAGTCTGCTTCTCCCCCTGCCCTGCCCACCCACCCCGCTTATGCACTAGTGTGCTCTCTCTCTCTTTCTCTCATAAATAAATAGAATCTTTTTTAAAAATTGCTAATTAAAGGGGCGCCTGGGTGGCTCAGTCGTTAAGCGTCTGCCTTCGGCCCAGGTCAGATCCCAGGGGCCTGGGATGGAGCCCCGCATCGGGCTCCCTGCTCAGCGGGAAGCCTGCTTCTCCTGCTACCATTCCTTCTGCTTCTGTTCCCTCTCTCACTGTTTCTCTCTGTCGAATAAAAGAAAAAAAATTTTTTAAATTGCTAATTAAAAAGATTAAAAATTTAAGAACTACTGGTTTGTATTCAGTACACTGATTTTACAACTCACTAAGGGGTCACAACCCATAACTGGAAATCCTTTGAGAAGATTTTAAATTGCCCTAACGTCGTGCAGAGATTTCACCTGGACATAAGCAACAGATTGAGAGAGAATTAAGAAGGAAACACCGCGGAGCAGCTGGGTAGTTCAGTCGGTTAAGCACCAGACTTGGTTTCAGCTCATGATCATGATCTCAGGGTCATGGGATTGAGTCCCGCATCGGGCTCTCTGCTCAGTGCAGAATCCTTTTGAGATTCACTTCCTCCCCACTCTAAAATAAATTTTTTTTTTTAAATTTAAGATTTGGGGGGCACCTGGGTGGCTCAAGGGGTTAAAGCCTCAGCCTTCAGCTCAGGTCATGATCCCAGAGTCCTGGGATCGAGCCCCGCATCGGGCTCTCTGCTCAGCAGGGACCCTGCTTCTCCCTCTCTCTGCCTGCCTCTCTGCCTACTTACGATCTCTCTCTCTATCAAATAAATAAAATCTTTAAAAAAAAAATT
>JAQQSY010001467.1:0-14360 GCA_028646535.1 Procyon lotor | reverse complement strand
AGAATTTAGTGATTCATCAGCTGCATATAACAGCCAATGCTCATTCCATCCAGTGCCCTCTTTAATGCCCATCACCCAGTTAATACATCCCCCACCCACCTCCTCTCCAGCAACCCTCAGTTTGTTTCCTATACATAGATAGGAGTCTCTTATGGTTTGTCTCCCTCTCTCTTTGTCTTATTTTTCCTTCCTTTCTTTTATGTTCATCTGTTTTATTTCTGAAATTCCACATATGAGTAAAATCATATGATAGTTATTTTTCTCTAACTGACTTATTTCATTTAGCATAATGACCTCTAGTTCTATACATGTTGTTGTAAATGACAAATTTTCATTCTTTTTGATGACTGAGGAATATTCGAGTGTGTGTGTGTGTGTGTGTGTGTGTGTATCCCATCTTATTTATCCATTCATCTGTTGAGGAAACTCTACATTCTTTCTATAGTTTGGCTATTGTGGACATTGCTGCTATAAATATTGGCGTGCATGTGCCCCTTTGAATCAGTATGTTGGTATACTTTGCATAAATACCTAATACTGCAATTGCTGGGTCATAGGATAGCTCTATTTTTTTTTTATATATATTTTGAGGAACTTCCATACTGTCTTCCAGGGTGGCTGCACCAGTTTGCATTCCCACCAACAGTGTAAGAGGGTTTCCTTTTCTCTACATCCTCACCAACATCTCCTGTTTCCTGACTTGTTAAATTTAGCCATTCTGAGTGGTGTGAGGTGGTATATCATTGTGCTTTTGATTTGTATTTCCATGATGACCAGTAATGTTGAACATTTTTCATATTTCTGTTGGCCATTTGTATGTCTTCTTTGGAGAAATGTCTGTTGATATCCTCTGCTCATTTCTTGACAGGATTTTTTTTTTAAGGGGGGTCTTGAGTTTGAAAAGTTCTTTATGGATTTTTGGATACTAGCCCTTTATCTGAAAAGACATTTGCAAATATCTTCTCCTATTCCATAGGTTGCCTCTTAGTTTTGTTGACTTTTCCTTGGCTATGCAAAAGCCTTTTATACTGATGAAGTCCCAATAGTTCATTTTTGCTTTTGTTTCCCTTGCTTCTGAAGGTGTGTCTGGCAAGAAGTTGCTGTGGTCAGGGTCAAAGAGGTTGCTGCCTGTGTTCTTCTCTAGTATTTTGATTGATTTCTGTCTCACATTTAGGTCTTTGATCCATTTTGAGTTTATCTCTCTGTATGGTATAAGAAAATGGTCCAGTTTCAGTCTTCTACATGTGGCTGTCCAATTTTCCCAACACCATTTGTTAAGGAGACTGTCATTTTTCTACTGGATATTCTTTCCTGCTTGTGAAAGATTAGTTGACTGTAGAGTTGAGGGTCCACTTCTCGGTTCTCTATTTTGTTCCATTGATCTATGTGTCTGTTTTTGTGCGGGTACCATACTAAGCCTGTTTTGAAGGGATAGCAAGACTAGATACATTTTAGCCCAGTTCATCTTCATTCGTAGTCATCCCATGTAAGTTTAAAGACTTTTTTTTACCATGTAAGATCTTATGTCTTGAATCTATAAAGTTGAACCTATATCCTTAAATGAGAAGATTGTCCTATCTCACATAGGTCCCTTTAAGTCCCTTACCTACTTACAGTTGAGGAAATATTGCAGATTTAAGAGTTCGATGTTTATTGGTAATTATCCCTTTAGCTGTATCTCCTTGTGTTCTAAAGTTCTATATTGTAAAGAAAAGAAAATAATTATGGTTATCCTGAAAATGGGTTGTTTTTTTGGGATCCTATGGAGATTTAGAAGGCCAATCACAGTTATAACTGGATTTTCCTTTTTTTTTTAACTTTTATTTATTTTAGAGAGAAATAACACAAGTGAGTAGAGGGAAAGGGAGAGAGAGAGAATCTAAAGCAGACTCCATACTGAGTGCAGAGCCTGGTGCAGGGCTCGATCCCTAGACCCTGAGATCATTACCTGAGCTGAAACCAAGAGTCAGACCCTTAAGTGACCACACAATCCATGTGCCCCTATAGCTTCATTCTCATAAATATTTTTAACTTGATGAACACAGCCATATACACAATATTTCTCTGGGATACTTGTTCTATTTTTGTTTTGATTTCATTGGAACCGTACCTAGGTAAAATCTTGCCACTCATCCTGGAATGAAGAGTGAGGCCATTGACTTGACAAGATAGGTATCCTTTGTTTCTTGAACCATTTCTAAAATAAAGCTTGTTAAGTATCCGATCACTTAAAATAAGAATAGTTGTTTCAAATATCGTTGATAATCTGTTTAATATCAAATTTATTTCAGAATTCAAAATATTTTGTGAGGCTGAGCATCTTTCTGACCACTGAATTCTAACTGCTTGGGCTATATATATGTATATACATATTTATACATACAGAGAGAGAGAGAGAGAAAGAGCAATTAATCTGGATCATTTTTTAAGAGGAAAATAAAAATTCTGATGCCAAAGTAGACTAAGATGACTGAAAAAAATCATAAAGATAAAAAAATGAGAGAATATGATTAAGAAATGGATCTACTACTGACTAATTGTATAATCTATGAGGGTCAACTGCTCTAGCCTTGGATGAAGTCCTTTTGCTAGTTCAGGCTGTCTGAAAAGAGGCTAAGATAGAATTAAACATGTAAGGATTTTATTAAAGAAAATACCTATATGAAAGGAAATTGAGAGGAAGTCAAAAAAGCTAAAAAGTTGCATCACCCTGGGTGAAGGGGAGAAGCTTAGAAGATTGAGGCAAATATGCTGGACAGCTATACTAATCTTAGACCTATTGAGTTTAACTCTGTCAAGAAAGAAGACCTGAATTTTCTAAGAGTGGTATTTATTTATTTATTTATCTATCTATTTATCTATCTATCTATTTATTTATGTGTTTTGTTTTGTTTTTTGTTTTAGTACATCTGCTGCAGTCAGTCATTGACTCAATGCTGTGTTCTCATAGCAAATCAAGTAATGGATTTTAAAGACCAGTAGCTGGACCATTTGGTCAAAGGCAATCCCTGTACTAAGAGCCTATAAGGTGCATTCTTTAAGTGCCACAGCTGCAATACATGGTTTATACATGTACCTTGTATAAGGTATAACATACCTTGTATAAGGTATGTTTGTCCATGTTTAGGTGTGGGTATGCATTTAGATGGCAGAGTAAGGCAGCGATCATCTACTAAAAGCAGAACTTCAGAAGATAGGCTGCAATTTCCACTCTATGTGTTAGGGTAACACAAGCCACTCTAACCAATAAACTCTAAAATATAGATTATCTTAAACATAATAGAAATATATTTCTTGTCATATAAATTATGAAATGCATGTTCTTAATTGGTAGGTACTTCTCCATCAAGTGGTGATTTAGAGATTCAATCTTCTTCTACTACTTCTATTAAAGCTATCCCTTGGATTTCACTTCCTTGCTCTTTTTTCTACAGATCTGGCTGAAGGAAAATATGGTAGAAGATAGTGCATGAAAAAACATAATGGACTATGCCTAAAAGTACTTCACTTCCTCACACATTCTTTTTTCTAGAAATCTGACAAAGGACCAAGCCTAGTGCAGAGGTTTTGGGAGAGGAAGTCAGGTGTAAGCCAAGGGAAACAAAAAGAAATGGGTTTGGTTTTTAGTTAACAGTCTTTGTCATACTTCATAAATGTTTACTTCTATGAACTACATTAATTCACAGAAGTTCTAAAGGCTTTAATTTATTGACATGTAAAATGTAGAAGATGATACTATATATCTACTTCAAAAAGATACTGTAAGTAGGCCTTGTGATAGTTTTTTAATATTCTAAATAATTATTAAACAACTGTAGAGTGATATTGTTATTGAGATAAATTCTTCAGTTGACTATTTGATTGTACGTCATTGCTTTACAGACATTTCTTTTGTTTGCCTACATTTTTTTATTCAAGAGCCTATGTATGCCTATTTGTGCTGGTGAGAACAGATTCAACCTTGTTTCTGGTCTCATGGACATGGGTGATGTTTTTAAGAGAATGTATTGGTAGAGTGACAGAACAATGTGCCTTATATTCATAGATGAAAAGCTGAGGATACAAGTATGTAAATGGGGGCTAGACATTGGTGGAGAAACTTCCAGGCTGAGAGAAAAAATAAATCCTAGCTTCAGAGAGGAATTTTTCATCATATGAAAAAGTACTGCTGAAGCACAGCAAATGTGTGTTGGGAAATGGATTTGGAATTGAGGAGACAGGGGTTATATGATTCAGTGCCTTTTAGGACATAATATAGTATATGAATTATCCAAAAATACAGTAGCAAATCTTATATTCAAATTTCTTATATTCAGATTTGAGCAATGTATCTTGGGTAAAGGCATTTTATTTATTATTTATTTATTTATTTTGAGAGAGACAGAATGGGGTGGGGACAGGGTGGGCAAAGAAAAAGGAAGAGAGAATCTTAAGCAAGTTCTACATCTAGTGCAGAGCTCAATCAGGGTTCCATCTTATGACCCTCAGATCATGACCTGAGCTAAAAACAAGCGTCAGTCACTTAACTTACTAAGTCACTCAGGTGTCACTTGAGTAAAGGCATTTTAAAACCTATTCTGATTAAATGAAAATATAGATATCAAATTTTAAAAGAAAATAACTTTGCAAAAAAGAAAAGGCAAAAGCTTTCCCATTTGGAACCATCCTTGTAAATTTTGGAAAAATCCTTAGACTATGCTGTACCTTAGTTTTCACCTCTACCACAGGATCCCTAAGTTTGGTGCTCTTATAGACCCATTGGTTTTTATGCAGTAATTACCATGAAAGTTGAATTAACCATAATAACTGTGTTAGAAATAGTAGCATGAAATAAATTTTGACATCACCCTCGACATTTCTGTCTCCCTTAAAGTCATGGCAAGGTTTTATAGCTAATTATAGTGCATGATTGTCAGGAGAACACATGACATGTGTTAACTCTGGACCAAGTTATGAGATCCCCAAACACTCTCCCTTCTGTGACGCAGGAAGTGAGGCCCTGATAGGACAGCTTCACAATTGTATGCAGCTTTAATCAGCCTGGATATCCGATTCATTAAAAAAGTACCAGCTATTCACAATCATTTACAAATAAATAAAGTAGTTTATAATTTTATACCCTCAGTAGCAATACATAAGATTCCCTGTTGCTCTCTCTCAATCACTGCTTCAGAGGCACCATACCAAATTTTCTGGATGTGTGTGTGTTTACTATTATTCAGTTTAATATCTTTAATTGTTTTTATAATTTATTTTTGACCCATAGGATATCTAGGATTATGTTGTTTTATTTCCAAATATTTGAGTCTTGTCTGATTTCTTGTCTTCATTCATTTATGATTTAGTTATATTGTGATCAGAAAATAAAATCTATAAGATTCAATTTTTGTGAGGTGTTGAGGTTCATTGCCCAGTATGCAGTCTACTCTGGGGAATATTTCATGTTCACTCATGGAACACAGTATTGTATATATGTATCAGTTATCAAAATTATATATTTACTAATTTTTTGAGGAACTAGTTGTTTTGTAAATGCTAAAAAAGTTAAAATCTCTATTGTTGAGGCTTGTTATTTCTCATTTAATCTGGCTAATTTTGTTTTCTTTGTATTTTAAATGCATATTATATGTACATATATATGCATATACAGTCATATGCATATACGTATATATTATATGCATATATATAAAATTTGTTATTAGATGTATATACATCTGTAACAGTTATGTCTTCCTGGTGATTTGAACTATTTAAAAGATTTTGCTTTTATATTTGATAATAATATACCTTTTCTGATTCTACTTGCTATTTACATTGTGTATGTTTTTGAATCGTTTTACTTTTAATCTATTAGTGTTTCTACATTTTAGTTATTATCTTGTTAAGACAGAACATATTTGAGTGATACTTGTTTGTCCAATTTGACAATTGTTGACTTTTAATAACAACATGTTTAATACATTTACATTTTCTGTAATTATTTATATGGTTGGCTTTAAACCTTTTACCTCAATAGTTTTAATATTTTTTGTCCCTTCAATCATTTATTTGCCTGTTTTTCTTATCCTGCAATAGCTTGGTTAGTTAAATATCATTTAGTAATGCATTTTGTTTCCTAACTAGCTTTGAAGCCAGTTCTTCTGGTTCTTTGTAGGTTGTTAATGACTCTTGCAGAGATTATAAGACATATCCTTAATGTATCAATACATATTTAAGATTGATATTGAACAACTTCACATAAAATAAGTACTATAAAACAGTATCAATCCATTTATCATCATCCCTTGTGTTGTGGTCAAACGTTTTAATTATAAACCTGTTATATCCTTCAAAAAACAACTTCATTATTTTTGCTTTAAACAATCATTTTTCTTTTAAAAAAACTAAGAGGAAAATAGTCTTCTCTAATTACCCATATAAATATAGATCTTCGTATAGATCCACATCTCCATCTGTAATACTCTTCCTTCTACCTGGTGAACTTCATTTAGTATTTCTTTCAGTGACAATCTGTTTATTTTCTTACAGGCCAAAGACCCCTAATGAACTCTTACACAAATTAAGTGGTGCCAAATGCAGAGATCTGTGATCCAATACTTTGGTCAATAAAATCCAGTGACTTTAGCAACACCAAATCCAGTATCTATCTTCTCAATTCAGTAGTACAGTGTTTGGGGCTCTACTTCCCTCCGTTGCTATTAGGAAAATACTCTCAGGAAGAAATGCAAGGAAATGTAGAATGGCCCTTCGGTTCTTCCTCAAAGCTTACAGTCTTGAACTGCATTGTTGTCCAATGCTTAAAATATATGCTTTGTGTGATTTGTGCAATTTTATTATTGCTTACACCAGAGGAAAACTCAGTACCACTTTCTCTATCATGTAGAAGAAAAGTTTATACTTTAATATTAGATGGTTGTATTTAACAATTTATTTCTTTTCATAAAACAGCGTCTGAATAAAAAGTGTTTGAAAAATATCAGGAAGGGGAAAGCAACTGAGAAATGAGGGGAAAGTGAGTTTCTGACAGGTTTTTGAAGCTCTACTTAAAGAGTTTTAGAAATTTCTTTTAAACAAAACTAAGCACATTAGAATTAATATTCAAGGGACAGGCTAAGAATTGTTATTAATGCACAGTTTTCTTCTAAATGTTTATTGCTGCAGTATCACTTCTGCTTGGTATGGATCGTTTTCATTGTAGTTTATTAGCAATCAGCAGTTATTATTTGGCTCTAGTGTTTACAAACTATAATTCATTACCCTCTTATCTTTTATTTATGAGATAATGTCAAATGAAAGCAGCAAATCATGCACTGTTCTTCATTGGGAGAGTTCTGTACACTGGGGTGTATTAACACTATGTGTTAGTGGCTTGTTTAAATGTATTTTTTTTGGATTCTTGAATGAGAACTATCTTATACTCAGAAAATCTTAGTCATTGTTTGTTGAGTGCCTGCTCTCCACAGTGTCTCCCCATACATATACCAGACTGACTCAGTAAGAAATGATACCTAATCCAATTCTATTTAAAATAAGTTAATCTCACTCTAAAAATAACATCTGAATTTTAAATATGTGAAGATGAATGAGCTTTTTTAATACATATAAACACAACTAGAAAACATGGGGTACTGTCAAGATTCTAATAACAGGAATAGATTTCCATTTGATGAAATAGAATTCAATGCATTTGGAAATTTTGTCTAATAGAATATATAAGAAAAGAAAATGTGCTGTAGTAAAAAGTGCACAGAGCTAGAAGTTAGAATTCATGATCTCCCATTGCTCTTTTCAATGGACACGTATTTGAGTAGCTTATTCAATTTGTAGACCTGTTTCTTCATCTACTCAAAGGAGATACTATTATATGTCTTGATTATATCAGAGTGTTTTTGTCAGCATGATGAGAAATATGTGAAGTACTTTAGTATCTGAGTGCCATGGTTATCATAGAAGAGAAATAACAGGATTTTTCTTCTAGTGTGCACTCAATATTGATTTACTAAGTTGTCTTGAGAAAGAATTTAACTCTTTTTCCTGAAGTCTTAAATGATGGTTAGAAAACCTATTCTTTTGAGTTCACAGGAAAACAGTTGACAGGGAAACAGAGAAATGGAATATAAGCATAAGAAGTTCAAAACAATGTATTTATGGATCTGAAAGTATTATTTTAATTGTGATTAGGTGTAGATTGTTTTCTATAAATGACATTTTCAGATTAAGCACAGAGATATGTTCTAATTGTCTAATCATTTTGTATTTACCACAAAGACAATTTCCTATCATATAATTAGTTACTACCTTTTAGTGTGCCCATATTCATTATTCCATTTGTGTAACATCTTATTGCTCAAATCAGTGGCAGAATGTTCCTGAATGACAACTGTAATGTGATATTTAAATAGGTCCAAATAAATATTTATATGATACTCCTCAATCTCAAAATAATTTCCCTTATACTATATTCATCGTTTAAAGAGTTTTCCCCCCTGCCTGCCACAAAGGCCAAATAAGGAGAATTTCATATCCACTTCTTAAATATTGTTTACTGAAATGTCAGTGAAGTGTGAATGAAAGTCTCTGGAGAAAGTTCCTTGAGCTGAGATATGATAATTTATCAAATCTAAACTAAACCCCAGGTGGAGTACAAGTTTATAACCTGGATTTAAATTACAGCATAGATTTACTTTTTATATTTTTGGATCTTTAGAAGTCACAGCTCTATTGGTTACACCTGTGTTTATGCCACACATCATTTGTGTCAACATTCATATTTGGCTTACAAGATTGCATAATACAGGAAGGATCATGGGCAATAAAATCACTTCTCTTCTTGTAGCATGTCACTTCAATAGCCTGATTTTAGTTTTAATTTGAAATCCTAGAACTGTACCACTGAAAGAACTGAACAAAGATAAACATTACTATATGGAAGGAATTCCTTATTACTATAAGGAAGGAACTAGGAGACTAAATTTCTCTCAGCAAGTAAACTGTTTTCTTGGCTCTGTCAAGAACACTTAAGTTCTCTGTAAGAACACTTAAGTTTCTCTTCAAATGTGAAAAACAGAACTATTATCTCAAGTAAACAGATGGTATTATTTATTATGTAGAAATAGAATATTAGTACTGAAAGGGATGTATGAAATCATCACAATTAACCTGCTCAGTTTACAGAGGCAGAAACTGAGTCCCAAGTATATGAAGGCTCTGGCTGAAAATCAAAGTTAGCATCTGATTGGAACAAGACAGTATTCATCCCAGTGTTCTCCTTCCATCGGGCTGCCACTCTTCAAATCAATTTTACTGCTACTGTGACATAATACCATGACATAGATTAAGATTTGGCTACATCAGTGCTTTGTGGTATGTTAAATCATCCATGCTATCTATTTTAACACCAAAACAGAGAGGTATTATTACATCTATTGGCAGATAGTGAAACTGTGCCATAGACGAATAAAACACTTGGGATCCTTGTGTTTAATTAAAGACATAATAGTTGGTTGACAATTCATCTAGGTTTGGGGATTTCATTGTCCTGCGAGCTCAGGAAGCTAGCTGAGGGTGTGGAGAAGAAATAAAGTTCTTCACTTGCTTCCCAATATTGCTGAATAGGAAAGTCAAGCTAAAGACTGTAGCTCTTAGTCTATACTAAAAAGTGTGACATCAAAATGAGGGGTCTAGTTAGGACTTTTGACGAGTGGCAGAGTAGTTTTGTCATCATCCATTAAACTGTAGAATTGCTTCCAAAGAATTACTGTACAAGTACCTATATTCCAAAAAGTGACAGGATGTTGAACAATGCCTCATAGAATAGTAGTGAAAAATATCTTACAATGTAATAGAATGCACATTGGGCATGGCACTGAAGACTCAGGTTTGGATCTAGCTATGGTCCTTCTGTGTTTCCATTTGTTCTGCAAAATGAGGATAACAATAATAGTGCATTGACCTGTTTTACAGGGCAAGAAAATCTACCTCAAGATTCACATCTCATGGGAAAGTATTGCTATGCATGCTAAGATGTTACTTAATTGCAAGATATTATTTAGGTAAGGATTCACTTTCTATTCCAATTTAGAAAGTACATGCACATTCTGTTATCAGATTGGTCAGACTCTAAACTGTGGATATCAAATAGTAGGCATTATTAGAGACATTTTGCAGTTTCAGTTAGTTTTGAACCTGAAAACTGAAAGAGAGAGCCATTTTATAAGGGAATAGATCATATCTATACACAATTGTAGCTGGAAATGTAACTCCATATATTATAAAGAATCAAGACTCTTGCATTAACAGTGGAAGGAAATATGCTTGCTGGAATGGGCAGTTTTCAGTATTCTTTTACTGATCTCTGTCTATACAATGAATGGCTGCAAGAGATAATGAGAATTAAAAGATACAAATCTTATATATTTTTCAATAATGGAAATATTTTTAGATTATTGGTCAAATATACCACAGTTATATACTTGCTTGATCTTGAATAAAAATATAATTTCATTTGAAGATTCCTTCTGTTACGTGCTTTTGTAGTATACCAAGACCAGAGCCTATTCAGATCCCATTTAGCCCTACATAGCATTACTGTGAATTTTAACAATATATTTCTCACTTATAAAATAGATATATTCATAAACATATATATGAATGTTTATAAATACACATATAATATGCACAATATACATATATATTAAATGTAATATGTATATAATATACATTTTAATTTAATATTTTCCAAGTATACTAATACCATAATCAAGAAATAGCAAATATGTTGTATATTTTCTGCAATTTATTATAGTTTCTATGACATTTTTATGAATAATAAAAGAGGGGTGCCTGGGTGGCTCAGTGAGTTAAGCCTCTGCCTTTGGCTCAGGTCATGATCTCAGGGTCCTGGGATCAAGCCCCTCATCGGGCTCTCTGCTCAGTGGGGAGCCTGCTTCCCCCTCTCTCTCTCTGCCTGCCTCCCTGCCTACTTATGATCTCCCTCTCCCTGTGAAATAAATAAATACAATCTTTCAAAAAAATTTAAAAAAAGAATAATAAAAGAAACTTAAAAAAAAAAAACAAACTAAAGGTCACCTTTATTTAGAACTTTAGAAGAAAAATCCTAAATAAAGTTTATGTAAATTGTAATAAATATATTTTTATTTATTTTATTTTATTTTTATTTTTTGTAGATTTTATTTATTTATTTGACAGGTAGAGAGATCACAAGTAGGCAGAGAGGCAGGCAGATGGAGAGGGAGAAGCAGGCTCCCCGCTGAGCAGAGAGCCCGATGTGGGGCTCCATCCTAGGACCCTGAGATCATGACCTGAGCGGAAGGCAGAGGCTTAACCCAGTGAACCACCCAGGTGCCCCATAAATATATTTTTAAAATACTTTAGGGGGTCATAGTTTATTTGGATAACAAAGATAGTTTGATATATTAAAAGATGTTGGAATATGTAATCAAATATATAACATCAACATTAAACATAAGAAAAGTACCCTATCATTTCAGTAAATGTTGAAACATGCATTAAGTGGTTATATTCAGCTGATAGGATTTTTTTAAGTATATAATCTAGAAATTAAAATAAAAATACCTCTTAGGCATACCTGAAATATATACTATTTAGCTTATCACATTTATGTGAAAGACTAGGTCAATATATCTCAGATAAGAAACATTAGCAGACCTTATTTATGCCGTCCTAGTATCAGCTTGACCTTACCACTTCAGTGTGAATCTGCCCCAGCAGCATCCTTAACTGCAGTGATTGACAGAACTTAGTACGTAAATACATGAGCTCCTTCATTCTCGGATGAGATAGTTCTGAGGCATGTATTCAACGCTGGCTGCTAGGTTTTCTCCAGTAAGATTAAATTCCACTTACCCACCTGATAACTTTTTGATGAGTCACCTTCTATTGGATTCTTTCACTATGCTTTTCACTTCCCCACATCATAACTATGGTTCTTTCACTTCCCAAATAAACTATTTTCGGTCATCCTGTGTCAAGGTCAGCATCTTCAGGTAGTCAAACTAAGATCATCAACAAGCATATTTAACAGTGAAACCCTACAGAAATTCACAATTAAAATCAGATATAAATTAAGGATGCCTCCTAATATTTTTATGTAACGTTGTTTTTCTATCGTTGCCCAGTGCAATAATTCCTTTTTTTTTTTTTTTTTTTTTTTAGATTTTATTTATTTATTTGACAGAGAGAGAGATCACAAGTAGGCAGAGAGGCAGGCAGAGAGAGAGGGGAAAGCAGGCTTCCTGCTGAGCAGAGAGCCCGATGTGGGGCTCGATCCCAGGACCCTGAGATCATGACCTGAGCCGAAGGCAGAGGCTTCAACCCACTGAGCCACCCCGGCGCCCCAATAATTATTAACAGTAATTAAGTGTGCCCTATGTGATAAAGATGTAAATTTATCATTAGCTCCACATAATTTGATTACTTTTACTACACAATCCAAGAGACTATACTATGAAGCCTGGACTAAGTAAGAGAATTGAGCAAACTTACTGTTTCATATCATTATCATTATTCAACAGTTCCCTATATATTAGACACTATTTAAGCTTTTTTAATACATCGATTAATTTAATTCTCATAACAATCCTGTATTACATACCTTTTTATAGGAAGTTAAATAATTTGCTTAAACCTGTACAGTTTGTTAAAAAAAATGAAACGAACAAACAAAAAAAAACCCTGTACAGTTTATAAGTAGAAGAGCTTAGATTTAAGTCTGGGAAGTTTAGTTCCATGCTTGTGTTCTTTTTTTAAATTAGCATATAATTTATTGTTTGTTTCAGGGCTACAGGTCTGTGATTTTCCAGTCTTACACAATTCACAGAGCTCACCATAGCACATGCCCTCCCCAATGTCCATCACTCCGCCACCCCATTCCTCCTACCCACTCCACTCCAGCAACTCTCAGTTTGTGTTTTGTTTTTTTTTTTTAAGATTTTATTTATTTATTTGACAGAGAGGAGAGAGATCGCAAGTAGGCAGAGAGTCAGGCAGAGAGTGGGGGGGAAGTAGGTTCCCTGCCGAGCAGAGAGCCCGATGCGGGGCTCGATCCCTGGATCCTGAGATCATGACCTGAGCCGAAGGCAGAGGCTTTAACGTACTGAGCCACCCAGGTGCCCCGATAGAGCTTTGTTTTTAAGAGCAAAAACTGAGGGGCACCTGGGTGGCTCAGTGCATTAAAACCTCTGCCTTCGGCTCAGGTCATGATCTCAGGGTCCAGGAATCGAGCCCCGCATCGGGCTCTCTGCTCGGCAGGGAACCTACTTCTCCCCCACTCTCTGCCTGACTCTCTGCCTACTCCTGATCTATCTCTCTCTGTTAAATAAATAAAGAAAATATTAAAAAAAAAAAAAAAAACAAAGCTCTACCTTATCTATAGAAGCAAACAAAGTATCATACTGGCAAACATAATGAAAAATCCCTTTCACAACAGCAAATCCAATAATATACATTTTTAAAAGTATTAACAAGGAATGCATGGGGTCTATCTAAAGAAAATTCTTGCATCCTCACTGTGACATAAAAGTCGTAGATTAATGAAAAGACACATTCATAAATGAGAAAATGAAATGCTATATCCTGAAGGTGTCAAGTGCTCTAAATTAATTTATAGACATAGTGAACTTCCAGTCAAAGTCTCATTGGGTTTGTTTAAATGACTTGGAAAATTTATCCTGAAACAAATCTGAGAATGTAAATGAAAAACTAAAATATATTTGAATTAGAAAAATGAATGAGGTCTTATTTCTATATTTTTATTAAACTCATAACACTTAAAATAATATAGTATGGGCACCAAAAAAGACAATTGTCTTTTGACACTTTGAGTGCCTGTCATCTGGAAGATACTGTGCTAAGTATAGGAGATACATATAGAAATGAAAAGCAGGCATGATCAAAACTTTTACAGAGCTGGAGAAAAACATGGACGATACAGACAAATGATCATGCAATTACAATACAATAAATTAAGTGTCATAATAGGGGGAATATTACATTTTAAGAGAGTTCATGGAGGATGTGTAATCCAGAACAAGAAAGAAGAAATGTTGGAAGAAGACCTTTTGGAAGTCTTGGGAAGAAGACTTATTTATTCTGAGAGCTAAGGATAAGTGCATGTTATTCAGGTCAAGGTGGATTCTGGTGCTGAGACAGCCTGTTGGCAGATGGAGATAAAATTCTGAAACTTACAAACAATTAAGAATTGCATATTTGAGAAAGAGGTAGCAAAAAAATTCTTAAGAAGAAACTTTTGCATCTTGAGTTGCAAAAGAAAACCCAAGAAGGTATATTTTATCTAAAACCAAAGGAAACGGGCACCAAGG
>JAQQSY010001466.1:0-14361 GCA_028646535.1 Procyon lotor | reverse complement strand
TTGAGTGACATCGTGGTTTTAAAGATTTTATTTATTTGACAGAGAGAAACACAGTGAGAGAGGGAACACAAGCAGAGGGAATGATAGCGGGAGAAGCAGGCTTCCTGCTGAGCAGGGAGCCTGATGTGGGGCTCGATCCCAGGACCCTGGGATCATGACCTGGGCCGAAGGCAGACGCTTAACGACTGAGCCACCCAGGTGCCCCGACATCGTGGTTTTAGAAAGCAAAGGCTGGCAGTGGTGAAGGTGACTGGGAGAAGAGAAGAGACTGGGAGCACAGGGCACCCGGGTAGCTCAGTGGGTTAAAGCCTCTGCCTACGGCTCAGGTCATGATCTCAGGGTCCTGGGATAGAGCCCTGCATGGGGTTCTCTACTCAGCAGGGAGCCTGCTTCCTCCTCTCTCTCTCTCTCTCTGCCTGCCTCTCTGCCTACCTGTGATCTCTCTCTGTCAAATAAATAAATAAAATCTTTAAAAAAAAAAAAAAAAGAGAGACTGGGAGCACAATGATAGAGAACGACAGTGGATGTGGAGAGAACTGTTCAGCCTGCACAGTGTTTTTAAAAATTGCATTGGTTACTAACCATTAAAAATCCAGAGGTTTCACTTAAAAGTTTGGATAGTGGTTTTCCCTTCTAAACTGTAGAGGTATTGGCAGCATTGGGCTCTTGTTTCTACAGGTCAAAGGTCAGCCAGAGCTGTCTAGTGGGGTGTGAGCACTTTTCTTTGCCAGTTCCTGCCCAGCTGGGCTTTCATTGATCTTGTTCTCCCTTAGCTTCTGGATCTTTTGCCGTAGGAGGCGGTGTGAAGTGTGATGCTTTTTGATTTGAGATGGAGAGCCTGTTTGGAGGAAAGTCAAATTGGTGTGTATTTCTTTCCTCAATCCTGTTTTTCACCATGACCAAGTTAGATGTGAGTCCTTATTTCTGCAGTGCCCAGCCCTGAGCACCTCTCCTGCCAATGTTCCTTGCAACTTCCACTGCATTCCATTCTTTTTCTTCTCAACACTTTCCTTGAATCCACCTTCTACCGCTTCATATTTGAAAGCACTTTGCATTTCTGATTATACCATTTTCCTTGAAATGTTCTCTAATGATGTTTTTATCATATCTATTTTTCCTTTATTAATTTTATATCTTAGTACTACCTTTCCCCCTCAATGTTCCCTTTTTTTCCTCTTCGTACATAATTCTTTAGGTGGCAACTGATCATTATGTGTCTTTTTCCTTACCATGAGAGGCATTTCAGGTAAAATTCCTCTCATCATTGTTATAAAACATCTAAGTGTGGATATGTTACAGATACTTTGTTTTGTGGTTTTGCATTATGGTTTAAGAATGGGTCTTAGAATTTATAGCTTTTTGTATTAAAATTAGATGTTTCTCTGCATCCCAGTAGGAGAACAAATTTTGTGTGTTATCCTTGTGGTCCAGGAAAGAAAGTATTAACATCCTTGGCTTCTTAGTCCCCTGTTATATAACTATTAATTTTACTTAAAATTTTTTTATTTTGAATTAATTTCAAACTTAGAGAAAAGTTTAGTAATATGCCCAGGTTTCCCAGTTGTTAAGATTTTTACCACATTTCCCGTATCATAGTCTCTTTCTATAACTATCCCTATGTATCTGTCTAAATCTTTTTTCTTGAACCAGATTCTGCCAGGTTGGGTCCTACCCGATAGTTTAATTTATGCTTTGTATCAGTTCCATACTTTTTAATTCTTTGATTTGTCATCTCCTGTTAATGAAATAGTGAAGCCTCCAATTACAATGATACTAGATTTATTTTGCATAGTTTTTCAGTTTTTCTTATATTTTTGTTATTCGGTTTGGGACATATGCATTGAATTTTAGTTATTTCATTTTTTGTTATACTTTTATTTTTGTGTAGGGTAGATTTAAAGTATGTCCTGTAGGGGCGCCTGGGTGGCTCAGTTGGGTATATGTCTATTAATTTCAGCTCAGATCATGATCTTGGGGTCGTGGGATGAAGCACTGTGTGGGGCTCCACATTGAGCGTGGAGACTGCTTGGGATTCCACACCCCACCCCACCCCACTCACACAGATGTGCCTTCTCTCTCTTTTTCTCTCAAAAAGAAAAAACAAAACCAAAAGCATCTCCTGAAGTCATAATGATGTCCATCCCTTTTTGGATTTGTGTTTGCCTTTTAGTTTTTAAGGGTTGGGGTTTGTTTCCCAATACAGATGTAGACCGTTTTTATAAGCATTCACCACCCACTTACATTCAATGAAGTAATTATGATATTTGTGCTACCCTTCATCATTATCATCATCATCATCATCATCATTTTTTGAAGCATTCCAAGTATTTTTTGTATTTATTCACTTTATTTATTTATTATATTTATTCAATTTATTCATCCAGTATTTTATAGTAGTATAGATATAAGATTGTACAACCATCACCACAATCAATTATAGAATGTTTTCGTCCTACTCTAAAGAAAGTTCATACTCTTTTTTTTTTTTTTTTAAAGATTTTATTTATTTGACAGAGAGAAACACAGCGAGAGAGGGAACACAAGCAGAGGGAATGGTAGCGGGGGAAGCAGGCTTCCCGCAGAGCGGAGAGCCCGATGCGGGGCTCGATCCCAGGCCCCCGGGATCTGACCTGGGCCGAAGGCAGACGCTTAAGGGCTGAGCCACCCAGGCGCCCCCTCTTTTTTTTTTTTTAAAGATTTTATTTATTTGACAGAGAGAAACACAGCGAGAGAGGGAACACAAGCAGAGGGAATGGTAGCGGGAGAAGCAGGCTTCCTGCCGAGCAAGGAGCCCGATGTGGGGCTCGATCCCAGGACTCTGGGTTCATGACCTGAGCCAAAGGCAGCCGCTTAACGACTGAGCCACCCAGGCACCCCAAGAACCTTCATACTCTTGAGCGATGACTCTCCAAACCCCAGTCCCCCAGCTCGAGGCAGCCACTAATGTACCTTTTGCTATATATTTGCTTATTTTGGATAGGCATAGTACATTTTGCTTATCCATTTATCAGCTGATAGACCTTTGGGTGGTTTTCTTTTTGGCTATTATGAATAATGATTATGAATAATGCTTCTGTGAACATTCATGTGCAAATTTATGTGTGGACATATGTTTTCAGTTCTCTTGGGTTTATACCTAGGAGTAGAATTGCTGGGTCATGTAGTAAACCCTGTTTAACATTTTGAGGACTTGCCAAACTATACTCCATTTTACATTTTCACTAGCAACGTGTGAGGGTTCCAATTTCTCCAAATTCTTGATCAACACTCATTACTGTCTTTTTTATTATAACCAACCATTTCATTTTTTTAAAATGCTCCATTTCCCCTGTATATGCCCCTTTCTTTAATGGAATTGAAATTCTTAGTTTCTTTGAAGCTGGATTGGGAGATAATGTCAACCCATTTATTCCCCTTCCTCCTCTTCCTTGTTTTTTTCATTGTTAGAAACATTGTTTTAACAGAACTATTTTCATTATTCCTACAATTAGTTCCATTATTAGCTTCTCTCATGGGATAAATGAGGCATTTAGGAGTTGGCATACATTCTCTTCTCATGCACTTTGAAATTCTGTTTAAATCTTAAAATTCCCTCAGTATTTGCTTTCAGTTTATTAGATGCTTTACTGGTAATCCTTTGTTATTATTTGAATAGATTCTTTTTTATAGGTGTCATGTATTTTTCATGGCTCAATTGTCTCATCATTTTTTGAAAAGTCATTTCAGGTTCTGAAGTTCTTGAAACATTCTTCTGCTTTCAGAAACTTTGGCAGGTATTATGTTTTTAGCTAGTTACGTTTCTCTTATTTTGTGCAGACATTCTGAGTTTTTCTCTTCCATGGTTAAAAAGAGTAAAGAAAAACCCACATTTTTTGTTGTTGTTGTTCTGATAAAGGCAGTATTTGTTTGCTGTAAAGAACTTGAGGAATATGGGAAAACATAAAGAAGAAATCTGTGATGATTGATGTTCTCCACTGCAATATCTTAATGTTTATGCTGAAAGTGCTTCATTTTATTCCACAAAAAATTTGAACTTTTTTTTTTTTTTTTTTAAAGATTTTATTCTTGTGAGAGAAGAAAGAGAGAGAGAGATCACATGTGTGTGTGAACAGGAGCCGGGGCCAGTGGCAGAGGGAGCAGCTGACTCCCTGCCCAGCAGAGATCCTGACAGGGGACTCGATCCCAGGACCCTGGGATCATGAACCAAGCTGAAAACAGATGCCCAACTGACTGAACCACTCACACACCTGTCTTTTGGGATTTTTAAGTTTAGTTTATTTTGCCTTGTTAGCTTTCATCCAATACTGTTTTGCAAGTGAATCTAAACTGCTGATATTTCTATATCAGTTCCATTGTTTATAGCCTAAATGATATATTTAGATTCCTTTTTGTTCACAAGTCATTTTAGCCTGTGTTTAGTGTCCTGTGTTCATTTTTTTCATACTTTTTTCTCTTTAAAGTGGCTTAAGGTATTTTTTTTTTTAAGGTGATGCTGTGTGTTTACTTTTATTGGTCCCTTCTTCAAGTTCAGATCATAAGTATTCCCTAATTTCCACTTAATTAGACCTAGGAAATTTTTTTTTTAATTCTTTGCTATTTTACAACCCTGGTTTCCTAGGGTTGTTATTGTATCTTTTTAAAGTTTTGGTTTTGGGAGCACCTTGGTGGCTCCATCAGTGAAGCATCTAACTTGGCTCAGATCATGATCCCAGGGTCCTGGGACTGAGCCCCAAATGGGGCCCCCTGTTTAGCTGGGAGTCTGCTTGTTCCTCACCCTCTGCCCCTCTCCCACTTGTGCTCTCTCTGCCTCTCTCTCAAATAAATAAATAAATAAATAAATAAATAAATAAATAAATACAATCTTTAAAAAAAAAAAAGGTAAAGTTTTGGTTTTGGTTGTTTCACCTAAAGAGAAAAAGTATCCTGTACCGTTTCCATTGCTCTTTTGTGAAGATCTCATTTACTCCTTGAAATCCTATGAGAGATTTTTTATACCCATTTTTACTCCTGGCAACTGGGGAGAGACTTAGTGCTTGCCCAATACCAATGAGTTATTTAATCAAATAATTGGAACTGCAAGTCTGGAACTCTTCCTAATGCACCAGAGTTTTGTGAAGTCTTTTTTTTTTTTTTAGGATTTTATTTATTTGAGAGACAGCATGAGAGACAGACTGAGTGAGAGAGAGCAAGCATGAGCAGTGTGGGGGTCAGAGGGAGAAACAGGCTGTCTGCTGAGCAGGCAGCCCGATGCAGGGCTCGATCCTGGGATTCCGGATCATCACCTGAGCTGAAGGCAGACACTTAACCGACTGTGTCTGAGTATTTGTCAGAGGCACCCCAAGGAACCCCTGTAACGTCCTTTTTAAATGCTCTTTTAAAATGTCAGGTACTCCAGTGCCAACTTGTAGCTTATTTTGACGATTTTTGTCTTCGTGGGTGACTTTCCTGGTTTCTGGCTACTGCTTATTCACTTAGTGTAGCAGATGCTAAGGAATAGTGGTTAGAAATTGAGCCAGGAGGCGAGATTGTCTTTAGATTTATTTATTTATGTTCAAAATTTTTTGATGGAGGAAATGTGCTAATTATACTTGCAAAAATCTTAAAATATATATGTAAACATGTGTATATTGTAGAATATAAGTTGGATTGTAGCCCTCTATAGTTTTATAACCTGCTTTTTTCCACTTCATGTTGGATCTTGGTCTTTCCATATCAGTATATATGTTTCTGCTCTATACTTTAATGGCTGCATAGTATTTCATCAATAATTTATTTAATTCCCAATGGGTGAATACTTAGGCCATTTTCTGCTTTGTTATTATAAAAAATGCTGTTGTTAACAATCATGTATGCATACGTATGTTTTTTTCTTCTGTCCTTATTTTAATTTCCTAGATATAGAATTATTGGATTAAAGGATAAAGGTTTATAAAACTTCATTAGATACTGCCACATTATTCCGTGAGAGATTCTGCCAATGTATATTGTCATGGTTGGTTTGAGTGCTCATTTTCCATACCTTCTCCAGTGCTGGTGTAATAATCATAAATAAAAAGCTAATATTACGGCACTTATGATGTGTCACGTAGTGCTCTGAGTGCTTTCCATATCTTTATTTAATTCTCTGCCAACATTATGAGATGGGTACTTTTATTGTGCCCATTTTACAGATGAGGAAGTAGAGATAGAAAGTGGTTAATTACTAAGGTCACAGAGCTGATAAGTACAGAGCCAGGGTACTGATCTAGGCAGTGTTGTCCTAGGTCCTGTCTTTTAGATATCAAATGCCTGTTCATTTTTCTTTTCTTTTTTTCAAAATTTAATAGGGTTGTTTTATCTGATCTTAAAATTATTTTTTTTATTGAGACATAATTCACATTCACAATGTAAAGTTTACCGTTTTATAGTATACAGTTCAGTGGTTTTTAATATATTCAATATGTTGTGTAACCATCACTACTATCTACTATATAATTATAGAACATTTCCATGGCTCCAAAAAGAGTTTCCATCTCTATTAACAGTCAACCCCCGGGGCGCCTGAGAGGCTCAGTTGGTTAATAAGCAGCAGCCATCGGCTCAGGTCATGATGCTGGAGTCCCAGGATTGAGTCCCACCTGGGGCTCCCAGCTCCATGGGGAGTCTGCTTCTCGAATTCTGACTTTCTCCCCTCTCATGCTCTCTCTCTCAAATAATGAATAAAATCTTAAAACAAAAGAAAGAGTCAACCCCAATACTTCTCTGCTCCCATGCTCTGACAACCACATAGCGATTCTATGTCTTAATGGATTTACTTATTCTGGACATTTCATAAAAATGGAATCATATAGGGGCGCCTGGGTGGCTCAGTCTTTAAGCCTCTGCCTTCGGCTCAGGTCATGATCCCAGGATCCTGGGATCCAGCCCCGCATCGGGCTCCCTGCTTGGCAGGAAGCCTGCTTCTCCCGCTACCATTCCCTCTGCTTGTGTTCCCTTTCTTGCTGTGTTTCTCTCTGTCAAATAAATAAAATCTTTAAAAAAAAAAAAAAGGAATCATATAATATGTGGCTTTTTGTGCTTGGCTTCGGTCACCTAACATAATTTTTTAAAGATTCTTATATGCTGTACCACCTATTTGTTTTATCTGATTTAAAAACTAATACAAGTTTATTGTAAAACTCAAGACAATTCAGAAAAATATAGAATAAAGAAGAAAGTTCAGATTCCACCAAGAGAGAACTGTGATTCATATTTTTATGTATATACTTTTCAGATTTTTGTATATAGGCATTAAAAAGTAGTTTGTGTCATACATTTAAAAAAATCTACCTTAGGGGCGCCTGGGTGGCTCAGTCCATTAAGCCTCTGCCTTTGGCTCAGGTCATGATCCCAGAGTCCTGGGACTGAATTCTGATCAGGCTCCCTGTGCCTGTTTCTGCCTCTCCCTCTGCCTGCTGCTCCCCTTGCTTGTGCTCTTTCTCCCTCTGTCAAATAAATAAAATCTTTAAAAAAATGTGTTATGTCAGGAAATATGAAAATTCTTCATCATTCTTTTTAATAACTGAAATGTAACAGTTTATAGATCTGCAAGAGGGAAAACACAGTTTTGCCAAGCTAGTGAGAAAAAGGAGTAGGAGAGAATATTGCCGTTTAGAATCTGTGATTAGGACTAGATAGGACTGGGAAGACCCTGAGATCTTTGCTCCCCTTCTCTGGATCTGGGTCTTGTCTTTTTTCTGATCCTGCAGCAGACCATCCTGCCCATCACCTTGCTTGAAGTAGAGGCATTTAGAATGGAGGCAGCCGGGAATGATTGTAGGTGTTGGGTGGAAGATTGACACCTTCAAAGTGGTACTTAACAAAGGGTAGCTTGGCAGTAGTATGTAGCATGGGATGACAAATATCAGAGTCAGATAATTGTGTGGCATATGTGAAATTTCTTTTGTTAAATATAGCTTAGAGAGTTTTAGTCATCTCTGCCGTGAATGCTTTTTAATATTAATAATGTAAACTACTTATGGTTTTGTATCATGAAATACTGAGTACAGTTTATTTTCCCTCTCATATCTTTATGGTAGAGGATAACTAATATAATATGATTGATAAACAAGTTGAGGAAAATTTAATTTCTAATTCCTCTCATTGCTTAGACTCACATCAACATTGACTAAATCTACTGTTTGATTTTTACCCTGAAATGTATTTTCAGGGATTTGTGTTATTAAAGGTGTCCCTTGGATTGGTTTGGAGAAAAGAGAAATTTTTGTTGTATACCTACTTATTCTGGGCACTGTTGCTTTTTAGAACAAATCTAATTATTACAAGATTTAGGGAAGGGAAGGTATTGTTATTCTATAAGGTGAAGAACTAGCATGTGAAACCCGGTCCTTGTCGACCCTCAAACTAGTGCTTAATCCATTATATAGGAAACTGTCTCTGGGATTGTGTTTGAAATCACATCTGCCCCCCCCTCCGTCCGCCCCACGTTAATTATCCAATATAGGAGCTTGAAAAGAGGAGAGATCATCCACTGTTCAACTGGTGTAAACATAGTACCTTTACCATTTTGTTTTTATTTTCTGGCAGGATTTTCCTTTATGTGTTTTTTATACATAATCTTAGTACATGTGTATAGTTTTGTTTTCTGCTCTTTCATTTGACATTTATAAGCATATTTCCACATTGCCTCATTATATACAGCCTTTTATTTTTTATTTACTTGTTTTTTAAAGATTTTATTTATTTATTTGACAGAGAAGAGAGAGATCACAAGTAGGCAGAGAGGCAGGCAGAGAGAGAAAGGGAAGCAGGCTCCCTGCTGAGCAGAGAGCTTGATGCGGGGCTCGATCTCAGGACCTTGAGATCATGACCTGAGCTGAAGGCAGAGGCTTTAACCCACTGAGCCACCCAGGCGCCCCTATATACAGTCTTTTAAATAGCTCTATAGTATTCCATGGCTCTACCACACCATTTTTTGCTGTGGGATATTTTATTTTATATATTTATTTATTTTTATTATTTTTTTAAAGATTTTATTTATTTATTTGACAGAGACACAGTAAGAAAAGGAACCCAGGGAGAAGCAGGCTTTCCAATGAGCAGGGAGCCCAACGATGTGGGGCTTGATCCTAGGACTATGGGATCATGACCAGAGCCGAAGACAGACACATAATGAGTGAGCCACCCATGAGCCCCTGGTGTGGGATATTTTAAATATTTAAATATTTCAAATATTTCTACTATTTTCAAGTGTAGAGACTGGGGTCTTGTCAGTTTGGATTGGTATATTTTTCTAAAAAAAAGGAAGGTTTTCCCGCATACTGTTAACATCTAGACATGTATAAACCCCTGAAATGAGGTTATTATAAGAACTAAGAACAAGGTGAAGAGTTGGAACATGTCCTGTGGGGAGTCAATAAGGAATCAACTAAAGATGAACTAAAGGTTCACATGTGTTGATAAGTACTCCCCATTCATTATAGGATATTCCCCCTGCAGTGCTCTGAGGACTGGAAATGGCCGATGAGATGGCTTTAATAAGGTTGGGGAAAAGCAGGTTTAAAGACTTGAAGTGGTGCAAGTGGATGAGAAGGCTGAGAGAGATGAAGCAAGATGAAGCAAGACGAGAGGACACAGTGGGATGGCTGAGGGCAGAGCATTTCTATACATAGGAGCCCTCTTGTCTTGGTGCCTTAAGATTCTTGTAGTTAGTTGGTTAATCAAGAAAGTTATTTAAAGTGGGGAGTCACAAAAATATAAATGCATGTAGCATTTTATTTGAGCTTAAAAACATATAAATATATAGATTATTGAATACTGTTTTGGTTTAAAAATTTTTTATTTTTAGGGAGAGAGCAGGGGTAGGGGGTGCAGAGGGAGAGAGAGAGAATCTTAAGCAGGCTGCATGCCCAGCATAGAGCTCAGTCCCACAACCCTAAGATCATGACCTGAGCCAAAATCAAGTGTTGGACACTTAACGGACTGAGCCACCCAGTCACCCCTATTAAACACTGTTTTGAAAGAGAGCCCAGAATTTTTCTTTGAGAATAGTTGGAATTTCCTCTCTCTTCAATAAGCATACATTGGTTACAAATACCGGTTTTAAGGGCGCTTGGGTGGCTCAGTTGTTTAAACGACTGCCTTCGGCTCAGGACATGATCCCAGAGTCCTGGGATCGAGTTCCATATCGGGCTCCCAGCTTTGCAGGGAGTCTGCTTCTCCATCTGACCTTCTCCCCTCTCATGTTCTCTCTCTCTCTCTCAAATAAATAAATAAAATATTTAAAAAAAAAAAACAAATACCAGTTTTAATCTCTTTAAAAGGAAACGTAAAGACTGGTGGATGCAGAATGTAGATTTTTCTCCTGCCTGTATGTAATGCAATAGCATCTTTTTAGAAGTGGATCACCTTAAGTTTTGCCATACCATTCAATTTTGTTTCCATAACAGTTTATTTTCATTCTATGAAATGTTGAAACCATGGAATTCCAATAACAAATACATGGGCTGGTTGAAGCACTACCAGTGCTTCTGGTAGTGAGCAACTACCTGGTTGGAGCTAAAATCCTGATGAGTGTTGTAGAGAGTGGCCTAGTAGCTTTGGAGATTCATTGTGCCATGGGCATTGGTTGGTATGTTTCACAGAGAATAGCATACTTTGGTTTCCCTGGAGAGTTAGTTAAGTTGGAGTTAAGTTCTCTGAGTGCTGTGGACATGGACTGAGCAGTAAGAGAAGGGAAAAGGACTGACTAAATGAGAAGTGACCACAGAGTTGGGGGAATAACCATGATTATTAGATTGGAAGGGGAGGCCGGGAGTAATCAGCTTCTGTGGAAAGGTCATTAAAAGAGTTGGAAGGCTAAGAAAAAAGTTATGGAATCTTTAAAATAGGAGGTTCTGTTGACCTTTTTTTTTTTCTTTTTAAAGATTTATTTATTTATTGAATAGAGAGAGAGAGATCACAAGTAGGCAGAGAGGCAGGCAGAGAGAGAGGGGGAAGCAGGCTCCCTGCTGAGCAGAGAGCGCCATGCGGGGCTCGATCTCAGGACCCTGAGATCACGACCTGAGCCGAAGGCAGAGGCTTTAACCCACTGAGCTACCCAGGCACCCCTTCTGTTGACCTTTGATAGAATTTTGATAGGAAGTGGGTGGAAGCCAGGCTCGCTATAGGTTGAGGCATTATTAAAGGAGGGACACTCACTCTGAGCCAGGACTTGACATAAATTTGGATGCAATATATTTGGATCCCTCTATTGAAATGAAAAATAGCTGTGGTAATGTGCAGAGATCTTGGAGATTGCTGTTTGACTCATTTTCTTTATAGTGATTATGTTAGAGAATTAAATGTAAAGCCTTTAATCAAGACTTTGGTCATCTTTGATAGTGGTTCTCAGCAGAGGGTGATTTACTCCCCAGTGGACATGGGGGATGGTCTTGCTGACATCCTGTGGATAGAGGCCAGAGATGTTGCTAAACATCCTCCAGTGAACAGGGTAGCCCCATGCATCAAAGAACTATCTAACTCAAGATGTCAGTAGTGTTGAGGTTGAAAAGCCCTGAATTCTATTGTAACATCTTGCAAAGTTTTTTCACTTTTGGCTCTCCATTGGTGTTAGCTATCTTATAAGATTCTCCATACTACTTTCTGTTTAATGGAAGGGTGGTGGTAGAAAAGTCTCTGAGTTTCATTTTGAATTGTAGCCTGAACCTGGTTAGTGTTGCTGGAAAGTTAGGGATTTGGGCAGCTCAGGTTCACAGTGAAGAGGTTCCTTCCACTGGTGTGTATTGTTTCCCAGCTTCGAGATCTTAATGAACATTAGGACAAGTTTTACATTTAGAAAATTGTGTGATGGGCACATTTGCAACCAGAGCAAAATATTTTTATTGTGAGCCACTGTTCTGAGTGCTTCTTTGTGTAAAACGTTTCTATTTGGAGAATTGATTTTTGAGGGCCTTAGTAATGGCTCATCTGTTTTGCTGAGTTTCCATTTTGAGTTCAGGAAGGCAGCTGTGTAATCATCATCATCATTGACAGGTAGTAGAGTGCCCTCTTGATGCCTGGTACTACACGGAATACTTGAAAAGAAATAACATTCAGAAGATGGTCTTAAAATAGAATTCCTTCTGTACTGAGTTTGAGCTAAGGCGTTGCTTTTCAAATTTGTGAGAGAAGTAAGAATACCAGGAGGTCATGATGCTCTTGATAAATGTATCATGTGGACAGTGATGTAGCACCAAATTATTTAAGACTTATTCTCAGAAATAGTTATCTTAATTAAATTTTTGTGCAATCAATATGTCAAGTTTGTGTTTTACTGTATGTATCCGTGACCTGACCAATAGTGGCTTAAATGATAAGGACTTTATTTGTTTATGTGTTTGTTTATTTCCTATAACAATGAGTCTGAATGCGTGAAATCTAGGGTAGGTGTGATGAGTCTATAGTTCTCTTTCCATACTCTTGCTCTTGTCCTTCTGGTCCACCATCTTTAGCTTGTAGCTGTCATCTTTGTGCATGTAAGATGGCCACTACAGCCTTAGGCAAGAGTTTTACTCTCCAGGCAGGACAGAGAGTGGAAGAATGAAGGAGGAAGGGACAGTGTTTACATATGAACTGTGGTACATTGCAAGGGGGTCTGGGAAATCCAGATTATTTAGCTGAGCATCTTGCTTCTCTGAACAAAACTGGGGTTCTCTTATGAAGTAAGATCAGATCCAAGGTAGACAATTAGCTGTGACTGCCACAGAAACAAAACAATTTAAAATACATTCATGAGCTTGTGACATTCATGATCTCTTGTTCTCATAAAACACTTGGAATTTTCCTATTAATATTCTTTCTTTATTTGTGGAACATTAGTTGATAACTAGCAAGGAAGTAATCTCAGATATTGAAGGTTTAAGAAATATGTGAAAAAAACTTTTAAAATGAGAAAATTCTTTCCATTGATTTCTTTTCCCCTTGCAAATGAAAAAATGAAATTCTTATTTGATTTTAATGAAGGTACACTCTAGGACACCAGTTTTCATAAGGAACATGGTTAGGGGATCACCAATATTAGTATTTATGTGTATTATTTATTTACTTGTATCTTTACTTAAATTATTTTTCTAGATAAGAACATTCTCTTTCGGTATTATATGTTCTGGGCAATGAAAACATTATTTTTATTTTTTTTAATGATTTTATTTGAGAGAGAGAGAGAGAAAGTGCATGTGTGCCTGTGTATGAGTGGGGAGGGATGAGAGGGAGAGGGAGAAGTAGACTCCCCACTGAGCAGGGAGCCCCATGTGGGGCTTGATCCCAGGACCCCAAAATCATGATGTTAGCTGAAGGCAGGCGCTTAACTGGCTGAGCCACCCAAGCGCCCCTAAAACATTCTTTACTTTTAAATGTTGTTTCTAAATTCTGTGTAGTGATCCTATATTAGTTTTTTCAATCCTGTTTTATAATCAGCCAGAAAGTCTTACTAATTTTTCAAAGTCAATACAAGTCTTGCCATCGTTGACACTGCATCCTCTGCTTCAAATCCATTTTTATCTCCTACTTCTTGAAATTCCTAGAGCAATCGTAGCCTGTACAACAGCATTTTCTCCTTATAGACTATATTGAATTCATCACTGTTTGTTCCATATGTTAGCAAGATCATAGGCTCTCTGTTATATATTTTTTCTGCATGTCCCAATTTCTTAGCATAGTATTAGATATATAGTAGATACTTTATTATTTTCTGATCAACTAAATAATCACATTTGACACATTAATACACATGAAAATAGCATGAATTTAATAACAGGATAGGCATAAAATTAGACATGACTAATAACCAGTGTAATCAGAATTTCATAGCTTTTACCTTTACCTATTAATGTAGGACCTCTGGCTACCCCAAATTGCCCCCCAAATGGTTTATTCTTGGAGTCACCAGAGGGAGCTTCATGAGGGCTCATTAATGTATGCTGGCCACGCCACATAGCATGTCTTTTTCTTCCTGCCATGTTTGCTGTCCCTAGATGATAGAGGTGTATCTCTGTGTTCGATTCTCTCCTTGGCTTTGAGCTGTCCTGCCAGGTGTAATGGTGATGCTGGAACTGTTGAGGTATCCCAGCCTCTTTTCTCCTCCGATGTTGTATCTTGTTGTGTGGACATCAAAGCAGACCTCTTTAATCTTGTTGCTTCAAAGCTTTCAGTGAAAGCTGTTATTAGGTTCTCACTGTAGCTCTTCTGTTATGATGAGCTCTTGGGTCTGGGCTGGGGGAGCAGTGCAAGTGATAGACACCAACCTACGCATGTGACTACTCCCGTTCAAGCTTTGTTTATGGTGCCAAGCTTCTCTGTGCCTCTTTAGTAAGGATGATTATTGTCCCAAAATGTTTCTTAGTG
>JAQQSY010001465.1:0-14361 GCA_028646535.1 Procyon lotor | reverse complement strand
CTAGGTGACTAGATGGTAGATATGGGAGTATGACTTACTTGTGCCAGAGACCTTCCCTTGGCAACAGTGAGGGATCAGAGAACAAAAAGGAGTGGAAGGACTCCATGCTGTAAACATCTAGAGAGTAGGTGACCGATTCAGGGTGCCTTTCTGGTAAAGGATAAATAACAGCCGACTTGAGCAAAAAGCGAATCTGCTGACTCATGTAATTGGTAAGGCAGGGGTGCCAGTGTTGCCGGCAGAACCAGACTGTCTTCATCTCCTACGTGGGTCTGTCTTCCCGGCTGTATTGGTTGTCATTTCCTGGGCACCAGAGAGCCGTCTCAGATCCTCTTATCGCAGGGAGGAGAAGGAAGGGCCCTGTGTCTCAGGGACAGTCAGATACCCTGCTCGGTCTGCGCTCTGGGTCATCTCAGCATGTCTGCGACTATGCGCTCCTGTCCCGCACGTAGACCTGCGGGTCTCACAGTGTGGTCCTCCGACCGCCGGCATCAGTATCGCCTGTGAACTTGGACGCAAGGGGATGACCTACAAAATCAGAAAATCTAGGGATGGGACCCTGTGTGCGCTTTCACAAACCCTCTGGGATTTTCTGGTGCAGATTAAAGTTGGAGGACCGTTGGCTTTGGGAAACTGACTCCTTGCTCTATAAGGAGGCCTCGTTTGAGGGAGAATATATTTTCGCAGCAATAAGGGCAGTTTAGCCAAAGGTCAGGTTAGATGAACTTCTAGAATCTATCAAATGCCAGAAAAAGAGAAGAAAAATAACTGTAAGAGAGATTGCTGTGTGCTGTCTGAACATAGCTATTTTGACCCTGAAAAAATGCAAATGCATTTTTGTTCCCTTAGCACACACTCTGCAGCCCAGTAATAATGCATTGTAAACAGACCATATTAAAACAAACAGTTCCCTCTCAATCTTTTTTTTTTTTTCAATATTTTCTCTAAATAGTTATTTGGTAATACACATTTTTCTGTTTTGTAGAGTCCCTAAATAGCAGAGGTCTCCGTTTGGAGGAGCCAACTCATGCCTCCTAGTGCCAGAATGTTCATGGAGTTTTCGTTTTACTAAATAAAGAGCTGGAGCTAAAGTCAACCCTGTGGTGGTACTGGGCCCTTGACCCTGTAGGAAAAATAAGGAACTAACAGTTCCCTTCCCCTCCTCAAACTGGAGCTGGTCGTGGACCAAACAGCGCCAAGGGGGAGCCACATTCTCTGGTTTTCTGTCTTTCCTTCAGGCCGTTTATCTTCACAATGTTCTTATCGATGCATTTGGTCACAACATTGGACCCACTCTTAAAAAGGGGTGATGTTGCATTGGTTCTCACCGCACACCCTAACAAAATCCTCTAACATCAAATGTTTGTCAGTGTATAGCACTTGCCTGGAAGGGTTAACACCACAAAAGGGCCAGGGGTCACAGACACGATTTTCTGATGCTGACAGTATTCCTTGAAGTCAGAGATTGATCAGCAGCTTCAGTGATTTGTTCTTCAGATTCATCCTTACACAAGCCCTTGTTGACCTCTCAGCTTTCTTTGTCTTGGGAGAGGGACCGCAGGTTCCCCGATGGCCCTGTGGCTTTTGCTTTCTCCGCCTTGTGGACTCGTGGTCTTGGAAATAGAAGGGTCTTTGGCAATGGATCATTTATTTATTGGTTTCCTCTAAGACAGGCTGTGTTTAAATGCCATGTACCACTGAGGGTCCGAGTCGTGGAGAGGGAGGCCCTCCCTCGTGCATGGTTTGGAGGGCCCATGTTGCCTACCCTTGCCTCAAAGCGCCTCTCAGGGGATGTTCTCTGCCATTGAAACTCTCCCAACTCCTCCACTCCTGCCAGCCGGAAGCAATACTCCACAGGACTTAGTCCAGCGTTTCGCATGTGGGCTCAGGAGACAGACTATAGATACTCACATCTCTGCTGGGTTGCCTGCTGGCTGCGCTCCTTGGCCAGGTAACTTAACCTCTCTGGTCTCCATTGTAAAATGAGGATCATAATAACACAGGGGGGTGGTGGTGAGCGTAAAAGGAATGAGTAGACATAAGCCACTTAGCCTCCTGCCTGGTGCGTGTTGAGTGCTCAGTATAAGCATTAGTTCTTGTCTGGACTTCTCAGTTTGCTTCGCTCACTCTGCCTCACATCCTGAGTTAGAAATATGACTCACGCACCCCTGCTGGATGGAAAGGGTCATATCAAGGGCAGGGGCTATATCTGCTCGTACTTGAGGATCATCCTTTAGTAGCTAAACCTCACTGTAGTATCTTGAGCTTAAGAGTTGCTCAAGAAATGTGTTTTGAGTTAAATTGAAGCCCCCTTGTCCCCACCCTGAGCATATTTGGCAAATTCCAGAAAAACAGGCCTCCCTGCTCCTTTCTTTCACCTAAAAGTGAAGTTCTCCAACCTAATCTGCAGATAGATCCCTGCCAGGAATATGATTCTCTAGATTCCTCTTGCAAAATCGTTCTTCTCACCAGCAAAGCTGCCGGCTGCTCCCATGTCTTCTTCCCTTCTCCTCCGGTCTTCTTGGGGTCCCCCTCAGCCAAGGCTGCATGTAGGAATCCCACCCCATTAAAATATAAAACACTGACCAGTCCCTCATCTGGGTCATCTGGTAAGATGTCCCCCTACCCCGGCCCATTATCCCCGGGGCCTGTGACTCTTTCACCTAATGGCGTGTCAGGCCCTCAAGGAAGCAGTGCCCGGTTGGATGAAGAGCTTTGGAGTTCTCCATGTCCTGCTCTGTAAGCAGTTTGGTCACCTTCTTTTCTCTCTTTTTATGACCCTCTGACCCCATCCGTGCTTTGGAACTCACTTTCTCATACAGGAGCCAAAGAACAAGTGTCTGCTTCCTGATGCCCAAGATCGCTCAGCTCCTGTGTAATCGTGGGAGGTGCGGCTAGGGGAAAGGGGGTGGGGTTGGTGACCAGGGGCCCGACTGCTTGGGCAGGAGAGCAGCAGTACGTTAGAGACAGAGCAGTGTACTGGGAAAGGTGAACAGCTCGGACATCCAGACATCCTGACATCCACAAGGTGACCACTTTGATGTGTAAGTGCTCATTGCCTTCCCTGCTGCGGGTCTGAGGAACAGCAGAATAGGCCTGAGCAGGGGGAGGTGCCTTAGTTTCCGCGGGGCTGCTCTCACAAGAGCCACCAGCTGGGGGAGGGGGTGTTTAAAACAACAACAATTCCTTTTCTCACAGTTCATGAGGCCAGAACTCCAGAGTTGTGACGTCACCAGGGCTGTGCTCTCTCCAAGGCTCCAGGGGGAGAATCTTTTCCCTTCTTTGTCTTAGCTTCTGGTGTTGCCTGTAATCCTTGGCATTCCTTGGCTTGTAGATACATCCCTTCTGTCTCTGTCTCCACCACCACATGGCGTCGGCTCCCTGTGTCTTCACGAAGTCTGCTTATAAGGACAGCAGTCACATTGGATCAGGAGCCCACCGTCTTTCAGCATGACCACATCTTAATGGGTAACATCTACAACACTCTTTCCAAATGGTGCCGCATTCTGAAGTGTTGAGGGTCAGGGCTTCCCCACATCTCTTTTTGGGGAAACATAATTCAACCTATAACACAAGGGGAGATGTTTTGACGTAGTTGCCTGATAGCTGTGATATTTGTTTGGATTGGACTTTAATATCTAAAAGTGAGACTGAGTGGGTTATTCAAGGGGAAGGAAGTGAGATGTAGAGCAGGTTTAGGGGTATCGATGGAGAAAGCATTAGCTTGCTGCAGCCACACCAAATCCAGTCCACGTCCAAACTAGATCCATCCCTACCCAAGCTCCCGCTTTCAAAGACAAGGAAACTAGGGCCCCCGGAATCACAGAATCACAGCTGGATTGAAAATTCCCTATTGTGATCTGTTGATCACTCAGTTCTCACCTTCGTACATGGAGAGAAACCAGCTTTCCAGGTCTCCATTTTTAGCAGGAGCTGGTTTCCAGTCAGAGGTCAAGACTGGTGCAAAAGGCAACAACTCGTTTGAAACTAAAGTCTCTTGGAATTGAGAGGTCCCACAGTAGAGGGGAAGTAGAGTCAGATGTGCTTGGGTAAAGGGTTTCAGCAGTATCCCCAGGAGCCAGCCTTTCTCCCTCCGTGATTCTACTTTCCCCTCCAACCTCACTGGCTTCATTTTTAATCACTGCTACCATTTCTTCCCTAGAGGACCAAATCATTGTCCTGACTTCTGCCACCATTGATTGTCAACAATGGTGACACGCAAATTCCTGAAGTTTCTATGAACAATATCATGCCATATATATTTAACGTCTACTTCTTCGGCCTAAGTTATGTTGGTAGGAACCGTCCCATTTTGTTACACGTGGTTGCAGTTCACTCATTTTCAGTGCTGTGTGTATATGGTATGAATATATCACAACTCATAGCCCATCTGTCTCTTTTGCAATAGATGAACACTTTCGGTTTTTAACTATGACTGCCAGAAACTTCTCTATAGGTTTTTTTGAGTGGGCATGTAAACGCATGTATCCTAGGAGGAGAATTGCTAGGGAAGAGGATTTGCATGTTCTCTGTGTTAGGGGATAATGCAAAACAGTGTTCCTATGTGATTGTGTGAATTTATCACCCCAATGGTAGACGGGACTTCATTGGTTTCAGCGTCTTTTCAATGTCACTACTCTGATGGTGTGTTGTGATTCCTTACCATGAAGTAATTTGATTTTCCCTGAAGATGAGTGAATGATGAGTAAAAATTTTCTATTTTTATTGGCCATTTAAAATAACCTACTTTGTAAAGAAACTGTTTAAGTCTTACTTATTATTTATTATTATTTTTTATTTATTTGAGAGGGAGGCGCACAGGCAGAGGGAGAGGCAGAGAATCCCAAGCTGAGTGCATGGAGTCTCACGACCCATGAGATCATGACCTGAGCCAAAATCAAGAGTCAGACACTTAACTGACTGAGCTGCCAAGGTGCCCCACCTGTTTAAATCTTTTGGCCATTTTTGGAGGTCATTTATATTCTTATTGATTTGAAGGGTTTTTTTTTAATATTTTATTTATTTGACAGAGAGATCACAAGTAGGCAGAGAGGCAGGCAGAGAGAGAGAGAGAGAGAGAGAGAAGCAGGCTCCCTCTGAGCAGAGAGCCCGATGTGGGGCTCGATCCCAGGACCCTGAGATCATGACCTGAGCCAAAGGCAGAGGCTTTAACCCACTGAGCCACCCAGGCACCCCTGATTTGAAGGTTTTTAAAAAGTCTGTTTTCTGGACAAATCTTTTATCGGGTATATGCATACAAATATTTTCTCCTGTTCTCCATGTGCCTTTTTACTCTCTCACAGTATTTAACAATGAGGGGAAATTCTTAATTTTAATGTGATCCAATTTATTATTGTTTCTTTTGGAATTAGTGTTTTTACATCTGGTTTAAGTAATCTAAAGCATTTACTCTTTTACTGTTCATGTTTAGACTTATGATCCATAACAAATATATTTTTATGCTTGGTATGAGATAGAGGTTAATGATGCATTTTTTTTCATATTGATATTGTGTTGACACAGCACCTATTTACTGAGAAGATCAGCCTCTCTCCACTGCTGTGAAGTGAATACTTTTGTCATAAATCAAGTCTCTCTCTCTCTTTCTCTGATGGGTATGTCTGTATTTCTTTCAACCCATTGTATCTGTCCTTGTGCCAGTACCGTGCTGTTTAACTTACTACAGCTTTATAGTGCACATTGACATCTGGTGGTGTAAATCCTCCAACCCTGTACTTTTTCCTCAAGACCGTTTTGGCCTTTAACATTAGAATCACCTTGTTCATTACACACACACGCGCACACATCTGCTGGTATATTCAATCTTTAGCTCAGTCTCGAGAGAACATACATATTCAGTATATAATATTGAACACTTAAGCCCATGAACATAGTATATCCCTTTATTTTACTACTTAGACTGTGTTGAATTTCTCTCAGTGATATTTTGTTATTTCCTGAATAGCTTTTTACATTTTTCTGTTTGGTTTATTTTTAGGTGCTTGATACTTTTTTGGTGCTGTTATGTGACCATACCATTTAGTTTTTCTCATTTTTGTTGCTAATGAATAGAAATACAGTGTGCCTTTGTATATTGAATTTGTATCTCTGTTTGTTTACTGTTTTTAATGGCATATCTGTAGGTTCTTTTGAATCTCTTATACACACAGTCCCGCTGTCTGTGAATAATACTTCTTTCGTTTTCTTGTGCTGGCTAGGATCTTTAAGTACAGTACACCAGAAATGGTGGGAGGGGTCATCGTTGTTTTGTTCCTAATATAAAGAGAAAAACCTTTAAGTATTTTGTCCTTAACTATTATGTTTGATGTAGATTCTCTTGTAGACACCTTTGGCAGATTAAGAAAATTGTATTCCATTTCCAGTTGACTGCATTTTATTATGGTTGGATATTGAGACTTACCACATGGTTTTTCTATATCTTTTAAGTTGATCAAATGATTTTTGAAAATTCCATTGATTGACTTTGAAATGTTAAACTCACTCATTTAAGAGTCAGAATATGACCAGTTTTGCTGTGGTGTACTATTTTTATATTGCCGAATTTGACTTGCTACCCTTTTGTTTAGAACTTTTGTAACTTTGCTCATGAGAGATCTTGGCCTGCGATTTCCTTACTTGTAGTTTCCTTGCCAGGTTTTTTGGTAATAAGATTATACTGGCCTTGTAAAATCAGTTGGGAAGTGTTCCCTTTTTTTTCCTAGTCCCTAGAAGTTTTGCTTAAAATAGTTAATTTCTTCCTTAAATGTTCAGGGGATCTTGACAGTGAACATCTTGGAGACTGGAGTTTTCTTTGTGGAGAGGTTTAAAATTATGGATTCAATTTCTTTAATAAATATAGGATTATTTAGATTTTCTATTTCTTCTTAATGCCAGTTTGTAAGTTGTATTTTTTTGGGAATGTGCCTTGGCTGAAATTTCAAATGTGTTTGCACAAAATTGTTCAAAAATATTCTCTTACTGTTCCTTGATTATTTGTAGGATTTGTAGTGATACACCTCTTTTGAGGTCCAGTATTGGAAATTTGTACCTTCTCTACTCTTGACCAGTTGTATTTGCTATATTGCTTCTTTGTCAGTTGTTTTTGTCTTTTCAAAGGAGCAGCTTTTGGCTTTCTTGATTTTATTACATTTGTTTTCTATTTCATCAGTTTTTCTGTCCTAGACATATTTTCTATCTTTCTTGAATTTAATATGCTTTCTATTCCTGTGTCCTTTTTTTTTTTTTCTTTAAATGTCTTTTTATTTTTCAGTAGGCTCCATGCCCAACATGCAGCTCAAACTCATGACCTGAGATCAAGAGTTGCGTGGTTTACCAACTGAGCCAACCAGGCACTCCACCCCTATCCCTCTGTCCTTGAGATGGTTATGTAAGTCATGTCTTCCAGCCCTTTTCTCCTCTGATCTATGTCCTCAAAGCTTTGATTCCATGCAAGAACTACTCTAGCATGGAGTAGTAGGAACTACTATTCCTGACATGTTGTATACTCATTGTCTTCTACTACAGGTATATCCTAATTTCCATTCCTATTTTTTCTTGATCCCTTAGTTATTTATAAGAGTATTGCTTAATTTCCAAGCTTTTGAGGTATTATTCTGTATCTTGTATATTGATTTCTAATGTGTTTCCACTGAACTCAGAGGACATATTCTGCATGGCTTCAGATTTTTGGAATTCATTGGAACTTCCTTTATAGGTTAGCAGACAGCATACAGGTTAACTTTACAAAGCCCTGTGACAGCTTGGAAAAATATGCATTCTGCAGTTATTGAATTCAGTGTTTTATATATGCCAGTCAGTCAAGTTTGTTCACATTTCCTATATTTTCACTTTTTAAATCTGTTTTATCAGTTACTAAAAGAAGTGTATTTAAATCTCCCATTTTGATTGTGGATTTGTTATTTTTCCTTTGTTTTCTTTTTGTGGTCATATCAGTATTTTTTATTCCATTTTCTCTCTCTCTTTTTTTTTTTATAAAAGATTTTTTATTTATGTGACAGGAGAGAGATTACAAGCAGGCAGAGAGAGGGGAGAGCAGGCTCCCTGCTGAGCAGAGAGCCCGATGCGGGGCTCGATCCCAGGACCCTGAGATCATGACCTGAGCCCAAGGCAGAGGCTTTAACCCACTGAGCCACCCAGGTGCCCCCATTTTTTCTCTTTTATCAATTGTTAAATACATGCACATATATTTTACTCTTCCTTTTGCTTACTCTTAGTGACAAAAGCATACTTCCTTGATTCATAAGTATATGAAGAAATTGGTTCTTTCATTGTTTTCTTCACAAGGTTCCCCTCCTTTTATGTTATGTTTATGTATTTTAACTTACACACATTTAAAATTCCACAAGGCGTTGTTATTGTTGTGTACCAAATATTCATTTAGTCTTGCCCACATCCATGCTGTATCTGTTGGTCTTCATTCCGCCCTGCATTCTGAGCTTCCCTCTGAGATTAGTTCCCTTTTGTCCTGAAGAACTTCCTTCAGTGTTCCTTTTAAAACAGTCCTGTTGATGACAGATTATTTTAATAGTCTTCATCTCATCTGTGGGGTTTTTTTTTTTCTTTGGAAGAATGTTTTCATAGGGTGGTCAGTTGGGGTGACAGCTATTTTCTTTCCGCATTTACAGGGTGATATTTGTTGCGAGAGGCAGTCTTGTGCACGCACGTTTCAGCCCCCGCCCAACTGCGTCAGAGCAGGCTGGCAGTTTGGAATACTTCCCTACCAAGAGATAAAGAGCCCACACGGCCTGTGCTGGGCTTGCTGCCTCGTGTGGGGCTATTTGTCCCTGTTTCCTGCTCACGGGCTGCTCTTTCTCTCTCTGTTAAGGCACATGTATCATAAGGCACCTCGTCAGCCCCAGTGTACATTGCCCTTCCTCAGGGAGGGGACAGCTCCGTCCGCTGTGGCCCGAGAGGGGCGTGTGTGGGCACAGTGTCCTGTGTCCTGCTGGCAGAGACCTCCTGGCCATGGGGCACCGATGCCTACTACTGAGGCTGATCTTACTGGCCCTACTCTACGTAAGCAAAGTGCTGCTCCACCCGGGGCCTGGCAGCGCTGTGTTCCTTGGAGACTCTGCCACCAGGATGCAGTGGGCAGAAGTGTTGGGAGGCTTCCCTGGGATTGGTAATTGGTACATGGTACTTTGTTCCCTTGGGATTGGTAAATGGAACAAGGTAATCTGTACCACAGTAGTCTCTTGTCTTCTGACTTCTCCCTTTTCTGTTCAAAAATCACCTGTAAATCTTATTATTGATCCCGTTCAGGAAAGGTTTTCGTTTCCCTCTGTTGTTGGTTGTTAGCAGCTCTGCGGTGACAGGCCAAGGTATGACATCCTTTGTTGTAATTTACTTGGACAGTATAGTGTTTCTTAAAATTGTGGCTTGTTGTCTTTCTTCAGTTTTCAAAAATTTTCTTTTATTCACTTTCTAAATAAAATCGCAGGTCCATTTTCTTTCGTCTTTCTTTCTGGGATTTTGGTTACACATGTAGACTTTTTACTACGACCCCCACGTCTCTCATATTCTTCTCTGTACTTTTTGTTGCCTTTTCTTCTTGTGTCTCAGGGTGGGAGCACAGCTTTGTTTTTTCTTCAGCTGTGCTTAGCCTGCTGTTAAACCAACTTATTGAGTTACTGATTTCAGGTATGATTTTTATAATTCTAGAATTTACATTTGATTGTTTTCTCACAGATTCAATTTTCTACTGAAGTACATCAACTTTCATGTCTTACTGAGTATGTTAATGTTAGTTATTTTAGAAGCTATAGCTGATAATTGTGATGTATTAGGTGACCCTGTTTCTGTTATCCTTTTTCCCTCTTGGTTTTCATCCTTGAGTCCTTTGTCCTCTCATTTGTGATATTTTTTGACAGATTGGTAGATACTGCATATGAAGAATTACATAAGATCTTTGCCCTTTTCCCCAGCCAATTAGCTTCTTAGCTTTTCATCTCAGTGATGCTTATAAAGTAGCTAATATCTTGAGTCCTTTTTCTCCCTGTGATCTTGGCTCATCACTTTGGTAGCTCTTGGAATCCTTTAAACAGATTACATTTTCACCCCTCCCAAATCTAGTAATTCGAGTTGTTACTAGGGGCGGATACAAGGGAAATTGTCATAGTCAGAAGCAGAAATCTTTCTGAAAGTTCTCATCTTTGAGTTATGAGACCCTTTTTTGGTGGACATTTTAGGTCCTGGAACCAGGAGTCTTGTGCACTTAGGCCCACTTCTTGTTCTAGAAGCCCCTGGGGGTTATGTAGATAAGAGTACGCTTATTCCTGTCTTACGCAGTTCATCGGCTGTCTTTTAGGGGCTCACAGGAATAATTTAAAAAATGCTCCTGTTGGGAATTTCTCCCAACTTTGAGTCTTTAAAGGATGTGGTTTTCAATTTTCCATGACAGGAAAGGAATTATTCATATTTACCAAATTTCTCTATAGTTTTAAAAATTTTATATTATAGATGTGGCTCTTTTGGGTTCTACTAATGGAGACAAGTGGCCACTCTCATAATACTCCATGAGATAGGAAATAACAGGTTGATGGAAAAGATCTGTCATATAGATTTCTGTAGAACTGTGGAAAGAGAGAAGGTGTTTCTGAAACTGGTCTTTTGACTCTGTCATGTCCTATTTAGGCTTGATTTTGAGTTTGGGTTTCTTTGTGTGAATATAACGGATTCCACATTCTTTATATGTCTCTGTATAAAAATGGATTCTTGTTGTATAGGATCATAATCATTAATTGGACAGGTTAGAAGTTAAAGACAAGAGTATTTCTAGGGGCAGTGCACAGCCCACCATTCTGGTGACTAAGGGGAGGCCTGCTGGTTTTGTGCAGGATGAGGTTTAGGAGTAAGTTCCCTAAATAGTGATTAACTTCAGAGAATTAGTTTTAAATTACTAGAGCATTGTTTCCTTAAGTATCTCACAGACTCTACTTTTATGGTTGATGTGATTCGTAGGTTAAATGTCAAAGGTATGGCGTGTGGGGTGTCAGGACAGGGAAGGCTCCTGGATTAGACAATAGAGTTAAACAGTCAGGTTTATTTACTGGGTCACTTCTCAGGGAAGTTTGTGTGTTTAAAATATACATTGTGATTCTCCAAGATATGCAAGGGTGAAATAAGAACGCAGCATTTCTTAAGTGAATCTGAATTCTGTCTGGCCTTGACTTTCTTATTGCTTCAAAGGAACTTCACAGACTTTTTAAAAAATAAGGCCTAGGCTTGGTGATGCTGCCGGCAGTGGGAGGGAGGGAGTGTTGAACAAGACGGCCCCACACGAGATGATAAATTTCTCTTCTTTCCATTCCTTATATTCATTGTTACTGTTGTCATATTAAGCAGTGTTTCTTGTTTGTGTAGGGGTCTTTTTTGGCACTAACTTTAAGCCATTGGCAGGAAAGTTTCTATAGAAACTAAGCAACCAGCCAAACAGAATGCTCAAAGCCCCTCCCTCCCCTCGGAAGTCAAGTGTAGGTGGTGGGAAGGGGGCAGCATTGGCAGCAGCTCCTCCAGGGAAATCCCGTTGCCTGACCCTCCGTACCTCTCCTATCTTTCATTCACCTGACAGCTTGGTGTCCCAGAGGTGACCGCAGGTGGGGAGCGGGATGATCCTGGGATACCCCGAGTCCACAAAATCCTGCCCATAGAGGCTGCATTCCAAGGGCAGATCATACGATATCATAACCTCATGCCCATTCCGTTAGTCGAGAGCAGTCGTAAGGGGGAAAAACGGTTATGAAGAGTCGGGCTGGGGGCGAGGGAAATGGTGGTTAGTTGTGTAATTAGTAAATATCTTATAAAATACTATTTGGTTAAGTCCCCTCTTTCACATGAGACCACAACATACATGAGTTACTAAATGTCTGTTACTGGCATGGTGTGTGTGTGTGTGTGTGTGTGTGTGTGTGTGTGTGTGTGTGTGTTGGGAGGCTGGGGGAGGTAAAACCCCACATAGGGTTCCCCTAAGTCCTGCACAGAGTAGTAACTCCTAGTGGCTACTGGGAGGGAAGGAGGTCAGAGGGAATCCTGTATCCAATTTGGCAACAATAACATAGCCACTTATTTAAGATACTTGGGAAGAAAGGAAATTTTGAGGCGTGGGGAAGAAAAATCACAGCTAGTGACAGATAGCAAGTCCCACTGCACCAGACGCCACCCTAGCACTGTAGTCTACTTTCCTTGTCACTCTGAGGAGAGCTGCTCCCGTTAGCTTTGGTGGTGGGGATGGGGGTGGGGGCCAGGCTGTTATTTGCCTTGACTCTTCCAAAGAAATTTCATAAATAGTTTTCTCAGTATGTCAGTCGTGCATCTGGGAAGCATAATGCGTTCTTGGCACCGTGGTGCACTGTGACGCTCGTCCATTGCCTCTTGGACAAAAAGAAGGGGGATACCATCTATTTAGAGTATCGGGTATTTTGGTGTCTGTTATTTAGAAAGTTGTGATTGGGAACTCTCTTCAAGCTGAGATTATTTTTGTCCCCAAATAATCAAAGCCAGGTGCCCTTCAGGAGGTCGCAGGGTGGTGGCTGGTACACTTGGGTAGAACCAATTGCTGTCATGCGAATCACATCACCACATTAGTGGAGAAGGGGATTTGGACAATGAAAATTGTTCCAGAGCCGGTTTGGCCTTCTGGTTCTGATAATGTATATGGCAACGCTGGGATGCAAATATACTTTCTCTGGGATAAGCTAGTCTTTGACATTTTGGTTGATTTTGGGGAAGGGAGATGACAAATTAAAAGGGGTAAGTTGTAGTCCATGAAGCCTAAGTTCTGATTACTTTTTCTCCCCTACCACTGAGTGGTTGTGTGGTTTTTGTAAGACTTTAGCCTCTTTATTATAGAGTTGCTTTTTTCTTCATCGAAGACATGGGAAGGGAGAGTATCTGCTCCAGAAATTGTGAAGATCAGCTTTGAAGAGTAAAAAAAAAACCCCAGGACCCCGAATTTCTTCTTTCCTCTTCCTTTTGCTGCTTACCATTGCTTTTGCACTCAACCTAATTATCATCATCATGACCATCCCCTCGTAAGCCATCTTATTGATGCTGGTATTAACTCTTACACCTTCACTCTGTCATTTATCCCACATGTGATTAGCCATCTCTTTGAAGCAAACCTTTGAGTGTTATATGACTCCGATCAGACACCTTCACCTGGATGATCGGTGTCTTTGCAGCCCATGTCCAAAGTCTTTACAATCAGGATCCAGCCTTGCTTCGTAGCTCTAGCACTCTGTGCTGCCATGACACTGAACTTTCCTTGTTTGCCATGTGTGCTCAGGGAGTCCTTTCTGCACTTTTGCTCCTGGGCTCCCTGTTCTCAGAAGTGCTTTTCCCTCCATCCCTCTGTGTAGAAATCCAGCTGAACTTTTGCAATGTAGCTGTCATGCCACCTGCTTCCCCCAGAAACATCTTTCTCTTCTAGTCTTTCTCTCTTGGTTTCCAACAGAACTTAACCTGTTCCTTCATCATGTCACATGGTAGAGTCTAAAATACATACTTGATCTTCTTTACTGAGTTAGAACCTCCTTGAGTGATGTGCTGTGTCTAGCACAGTGGTACATTTCCATCTTGACTTTCTCCCACACTTGGTTCCTGGGGAGAATTACATTAATTATTTTGTGTCACTCTGTTACTTTGTAAAGGATGTCGTGGGGCTCTGCGTTGTTCTTAGAAAAAAATATCCTGCGGAGGACAGTTTTCCTGTATATAGAGGGCAGAAATCCAACCGACCAGCTGCGGGATGCGTCTTATGAGCCCCTTTGATGTGGAGCAGGAGGAGGACGGTTCTCTGGCTGCTGCCCCATGCCCCATTCCATCCCTCCGGTCCTCACCCGTCTGCTGGGCTTTCGGAAGAGCTGTCCGCCGTTTCCCTCTGATCACATCCTCCTCATTGGGAGGTGGAACAGACAGTAGAATCAGCCCAAGTGTGACAGATGGTGAGGGAAAAAGGCCACAGAAAAGCTTAAATGATTTGTGTGGAGTTGCGTGGCTTGTTGCTGGTAATGTCAGGGAAGGGTCTAAACACTACTTAGTTTTTGTTCCATGGATTTCTCCTAGACCAGCCAGTGATTTCCAGACTTTCGTCATTTATTTTTGTACTCCGTGTCATTTATTATTATTATTATTATTATTATTATTATTATTATTATTTTACTATGTCTGTGTGATACTCCCGCTTTGGCTTGCTGGTGCCTTCAGGAGGATAAGTGGAACATTTAGAGAAAAATTCAGAGAGTAGGGTGCGGTTAGTGATGGCCATCTCCCCTCAGAACGGTCAGAACTGCAGACTTGAGCCTGACCCCTTCTTTGCCCCTTGTCCACCTTGCTCCAACATGG
>JAQQSY010001464.1:0-14362 GCA_028646535.1 Procyon lotor | reverse complement strand
TGTGTGTGTGTGTGTGTGTGTGTATCATTACGCCAGTACCACACTGTCTTGATTACTGTGATTTATGGAGCAAGTTTTGAAATCAGGAACTTAGAGTGTCCTAACTTTGGTTTTCCTTCTCAAGATTATTTCAGCCATTCTGAAAGGATGACTTTCAGATTTTTGTCATGTACTGAGTTAGAAAAGATCAATTTAGGTAAGGTTGGTCAAATGAAGAGTTCTGCTTTGTGTGAAGTTTGAGGTGCCTATTGGAGACACAAGAGGAGCTGTCCAGGAGGAGCTACAAGTAGGAGTGAGGTGTTCCAAGGAACGGTTAGAGCTGGAGATAAAGATAAAGACGTGAGAATCGGGGCGCCTGGGTGGCTCAGTCGTTAAGCGTCTTCCAGGGTCCTGGGATCGAGCCCCGCATCGGGCTCCCTGCTCCGCAGGAAGCCTACTTCTCCCGCTACCATTCCCTCTGCTTGTGTTTCCTCTCTTGCTGTGTTTCTCGCTGTCAAATAAAATCTTAAAAAAAAAAAAGACGTGAGAATCAAGAGCACATAGGCCTCATCACCCTTCCCATCTGTACCTCCATCCCTCTATGCTCTCTTGGGTTCCTCCCAACAGCTTTTTGTTTTGTTTTGTTTTGTTAAGATTTTATTTATTTATTTGACAGACAGAGAGAGATCACAAGCAGGCAGAGAGGCAGGCAGAGAGAGAGGGGGAAGCAGTCTCCCTGCTGAGCCAGAGAGCCAGATGCGGGGCTTGATCCCAGGACCTTGAGACCATGACCTGAGCTGAAGGCAGAGGCCTAAACCACTGAGCCACCCAGGTGCCCCCCAACAGTTTTTCTCAAGTTATTTTCTTATATCTTCCTAGGTGGTCCAGACCAGAGAGATTTCCCCACTTTGTCATTCTCTGGAAACCTTTCCATTTATGGAACTGCCTACAGCAAGGTTGAAAACCTTTACCCCTCAACCTTTCAATTCTTCCTTCTCACTTAGATGTTAAATATGCAATCATCCAGGGATACCAGAAGGGATGAGTCGGTTTGGGGGAAGGGAACTTTGGAAACAGATGTTTATGAAGCTGGTTCAGATTTGGATGGGCCCGGAAATCATTGCTAGGTGGTAGGGATGGTGGAGCCTGAAAAGAAAATGGAACGGAGAATGGAGAGTCCCTCTGGCACACAAGAGGCTCTACTTCTACTCCTCCACTGTGGCATTTCCAGCTCTTCTAGCTCAAAAGGATTTTTGGTATCTTTTGGGAGCTATTGGTTTATGAGAGAAAGATGCCACAAAGGAAGGTCAGGAAGGGTCTTCCCAGGGAAATCAACACTTTGCTGTGATCATCACATTACAGAGTCTGATTAAAAATTTTGCAGACCTGGGGCACCTGGGTGGCTCAGTCGTTAAGCGTCTGCCTTCGGCCCAGGTCAGATCCCAGGGTCCTGGGATCGAGCCCCTCATCGGGCTCCCTGCTTGGCAGGAAGCCTGCTTCTCCCGCTACCATTCCCTCTGCTTGTGTTCCCTCTCTCGCTGTGTTTCTCTCTGTCAAATAAATAAAATCTTAAAAAAAAAAAAAAAAATTTGCACAGCCAGAGGCACCTGGGTGGCTTAGTCGGTTAAGCGTCTGCCTTTGGCTCAGGTCATGATCCCAGGGTCCAGGGATCGAGCTCCGAATTGGGCTGTCTGCTGAGTGGGGAGCCTGCTTCTCCCTCTGCCTGCCACTCCCCCTGTTTGTGTTCGCTCTCTCTCTGTCAAATAAATAAAAATAAAATTTAAAAAAAAAATTTTTTTTTGCAGATCTAGGACAGTGGTGATGGTTGCACAACGGTGCGAATGAACTTACACTTAAAAACAGTTAAAATGGTAGATTTTATGTTATGCATATTTTACCACTATTAAAATGTTTTGCAGATGAGGAAACCTAATCCCAGGGCCTGGAATGTTTCCATCTAGCCCCTAAGATACCTCTTTTCCTGTTATCGAAAGATCTGAGACACCCCGTTGGTAATCAGAAGCTCTTACGGGGAACCTGGAAAGTGGCTGCTGAGGCCTGAGATGTTTTTAACTTCTGATTGTGTACTTACAGTTCTGTGGCAGGTGGGAAACTGACCAAGAGACCGTGTCCCTGTCCTCACCTGCCTAATGCCATATAAATACACCAAATTCCTGTTGTGGGTGGTCTCCTTTTGTCAATACCCTGCGGGCCATCCCTCTGTTTGTCGTGCACATGACGGAGTCGAAGTAGAGGGGAGCTGAGTGAGTGCAGCTCCTTGGGTTGTCCACGGTGGGGAGGCCCCAGCTGCCAGCTACAAGGAGACCAGAAGGGTGGGTAGAGGTCAGCCCCTAACTGGAAGCTCACAGCCACCCTAGTTACCCATCTCTCATGACCTGTCTGCTTTTAAGGGACAGACCTTACTCTTGTTGGAGTCTCACCACTTTTCTTTTCAGAAATTAACCTTATGAAGAGCCTCGGGGGGCCTCGCCTACCTGATCCTTTGCCCTGGGCCCCCGTCTTCCCTTCCCACTTCTCCTCACCAGGAAAACCCATTTCTCCATTCTCCATGCCTGTGTGAGCCCAAGGGAAGGGGACCCGGGGGCACTCGCATAAGGTTGAGGCACGGCCAACCAACCACAAACTTGAGCCCACGGAGAGCTCGGATTTTAAAAAGCGCTCACCAAGTCTTTCCAAGTGCCACATTTCACCAGCCCTTCCTTCCACTGGTCTTGACATGTTTGGACCCTCATAGTGTCGTTTTATCACCTGCCTCCATCCCGACTTTTTGTTTTCAAACATGGAATGCCTCGTGAATTTGCGCGTCGTCCCTGTGCAGGGCTCACACTGCTCCGCATCCTTTCAATTGTAGTAAATGCGCTGCCCAAGAGAGCACCCTCCATTCAGATGTTGAGGGTCATTTGACTGCCTTGGGCAGCTGCCCTTTTCTGTCCCTTGCCTCACGTGACACAGGGTCCACGTTGTGGTTCTGCCCACTATGGGCCCTAGGGAGGGCACCGAGCGGGATCAGTTTAATTTACATCCACTTTGCCAGGACAGCCTCATTAGGAGTCTGTTACACTTTGAAAATGCTAAAACCAAATCACTCTATTCCCTCTCTCGCTTTTTTTTTTTTTTGGTCTTAAAGGGGAGGGGCCCCCTTTCATAGCCTTTAAGAATCACAAAAAAGTGGGTGGCAAGAAAGGAAGACGGCTACGCAGAGCTCCCCGGGTGTGAAAGGAGAGTAGAAATGGTAGAGCGTGTGGCGCTTGGCGGCATTCATGCGGGGCTGTGGGCTTCGATGGTTCTGGCCCCGAAGCCACAGCACCTGTTTGGTGCTCAGTCCCCTTGCAGTGAGCTTGGGGACTCTATTAGCTTTGCCCCTCCAGTTAGATTCCATGCTGTCATAGAAGAATGGCAGAGGGAGAGAGAAGCGGAGGGGTGAATGAGAGAGAAGCTAGGAAAAGATGTGTACCGGTGCTAGGAAAAAAACGAAAGCTCTTTGTGGGTTTACTTATGCCACGTAGAGTGCAAATACCTTGACCTGGCAGTTCCACACCCCTGACTACCTTCCAAACTCAGGCGTGAGTGCGCATGCGCGTGCACACACACACACACACACACACACACACACACACACACACACACATCAGACACACAGAACAACTCAAAGCTCTAGTCTGGAAAATCTTTCCACTGAGGTGTCCGTTGGTTGCCTTGTGATGACAGGTTTAATGGTTTTATATCTCTGCATTCCACTAAGACCACCTACCCAGAGGCCTCCCCCTACTGACCTGGTTAGCCGGGGCCTGAGACTCCGCACAAGAACATAGGGGCCATGCGAATGGAGGGTTGGGAGGCCTGTGCTCTGGTTTGGGTGAATTGCTCTGACCTGCTGTGTGACTGTGTCCAGGTTGCTTGCCCTCTCTGTAATTCAGGGTCCCAAATTACAAAATAGGACTGATGGTTCTCGTCTCATAGAAATGTCACAAGACAGAGTAAACTATGGTGTTCCAAGTGCTTATGCTTCTAGGAGTCAAGAAATCAGGGAAATCTTGCGTTTCTCTCTCTCTCTCTCTCTCTCTGTTGTTGAGGTAGGATGTCCTGGGCTCTCTTATGCAAGCCCTTAGAAGACATTTAATTGGAGAGTAAGACTGAAAAAAAAAATAATAAGGCAAATCTTCTTATGAAAGAAGAGCCTTGAAATCTCTTAGGTGTTCCCTTCCAGACAGAAGTCCGGGAGATTCTTCAGTAGTTTCTAGCTAACAACCTCAAGTGGGGAATGGAGGTGCTTTTTTTTTTCTTTCTCCCATTTTCCCTTTCTGGTCTGATGTCTCTCTGAGTGACACTGGTCGGGCCACAGGTTATGGTAGAAAACAATGTCCCAGATGATCAAGTCTTCCCATGGGGTAAAACATTGATCAGCCTGCCTTGTCAGTGGTTTAAAAAAGCAACAGCCTTTTTATTGATGTGAATTTATTTGGTTATTCGTTTAATCAGCCCAGCTGATTGGTGCCCTCTGATGATCTGGTCATCCGTGGTAAAGTCCGGCTGGAGGGAAACACATGGTCTGAGGTTCTAGATAGGGTTTGGTGCCCAAGAACTAACCTCAGGCTTCTCGTTCTTGTGCAAGAGCCTCAGGTTCTCAGCTGCTGTCTCAGCCTCCTATTGTTGCTGCAACCAATTACCACAAACTTAAAACAACACAAACGTATTTTCTTAATTTTGGGAGGTCAAAAGTCAGGAAGGCTGTTTTCCTTCTGGAGCCTCCGGGGGAGAATCCGACTCAGTGCCTCCTCCAGCTTCTGGAGGCCGCCATGTTCCTTGGCTTGTGGCCCATTCTCTGTCCGTCTTCCGGGCCGGCCCCCCCAGCCTCGGTCACACTTTTCTCTAGCAGACCCTCCTGCCTTCCCCAGCCAAGGACCCTGGTGATTACGTCGGACCCCACCCCCTCCTTCCCTGGGTTTCTCGGGGACTCCGGGCCCAGAGCCGTTGGGGAAGTGCATTGATTATAGAGTCTGTGGGACTGTCCTTAGGACAGGAGGCAGCCCGACATTACAGGCTTGTTGACCCTCCCTCCCCGTCAGAGATGTCAGGGACATCTTTGTCGCTGGAAAAGAACTAAGAAGTATGGGAATAAAAAGAAGAGGGACCCAATATGTCTGATTATAAGAAGCTCATTTAGGAAGGGTGGAAACAGTCAAAGGGGTTGGCGCCCTGTATGCGCGGCCTCACTAACGACAGTCTCCTTCACGCGGATTTTGGAATCACTTCACCAGAGCACCACCATGTTTTCCATCGTTTAAGGCCTTATTTTTAGTTTGGGGTATTTTCTATTGTTTGAAGGTTGCCTTGCCACCCATTTGCCTGCAGGGTTTAAACAATATAGAGTTTCTTTTCTGAGCAGCAACAGTAGCCAAGAGAGACCGAGTATAAACTTTTAAGTCTATTTTCTCAGAGTTCGTACATCAGCGATGGCTTTAAACAGAAGAGCTCATGCCCCCTGGCTTGCCTGTCCCTGGGGGAGGGGGAGGGGGTGGCTTGTGGAGAACATTTTGTGTTCTCTTATCTTTCATACTAGTGGAAGGGGATAAGCACCAGAATAGGAAAACAAAATATCTGGCTATTAATATACCCTAAGTCCTCTAGCACATGGATTGGATTTGTTTATTTGTGAAAGAGAAAGATGCTTCTCTCTGACCGTGGGCTCCCCTGCCAGCTGGAAGGGAATGGCAGGCATAGTGCCCTCCATAAGGTGAAGGGGATGGGCAACCAGGACCTAACTTCCCACTTAGAAGAGAAAAATCCTCGGACTTTTCTCAAGAAAAGTTGCCTTTCTGGCTCAACTCACCTCAAGCCCCAGCAGCGTCACTCAGGGAAATTAGGAAAGAAAGAAAAGAATAACAAAGCCGGAGGATTCACCATGAAAGGGCCAGAGACTGCCCCCAGCTCTCCCACCAGACGTGCATGTGGCACCTTCCTCTTGTCCAACCTGGGGACCCAGAGGACTGGGAACCTTGCCGGAAGAAGGGACATGCCGGTTCCTCAGACCGACCACTTAGTTGGCAATGAGCAGCAGGGCAGACACAGGAGTGTTTCCCTCCTCAGACGATGAGCCCTTAACGAGGAAGGCGACCCTGCTGAGCTCAGATTCGGGGCTACTGTCCTCTAATATGTTCCCTTGGGCCTCTTAGTGGTTTGAAGAAAGCAGTGTCCCAGAGTAGACAGAGTTTTCTGGAGGGGCAGATGGCTAATTAATTATAAATCTGGCTGGGAAAAAGCCAGAAGGGAAGAGATTTCTTCTGGGGGCAGAAGCACGCACACGCCTCCAAGCCCATCCCTGCTGTGTCTCGAACAAGTTTCAGAGTGCCCTTTGACTGCCTCAAGAGGTCTCTGCTTGCCATCCACCAGGGCCAGACCCTCTCAGGTTCCCGGGAACATTCTGATTAGCCCGGAGTCCCAGGCACATACGGAGAAGAGGAGGACAGGATTGACAGGGCCTGCCCTCTCCAAGAGCAAATAGGGACAAAGGTCGGTGTACTTAAGGCTGCCCCTCCCAGCCAGGCCAGATGCCCCAGGTTGTCCCCTCGTTGCTACATGTTGGAGGAATCTGTCATCTCGGTGCCTGCTGGGTCACCCATTACCCCAGATCCAATTCCCAGGCAGGGAAGGTTAGGACACCTGAGCAGAAGCAAAGGCTTCGGCATTCAACAGCTCTGAGACAGAAGTGCTGTCGTGTGTTTACCTGTTCGGTGGAAAGCCAAACGTGTTAGACGTTATGATGCAACCCCAGAAATATGTGTGAAAGGAAGACTCGGTGAGCTAGCTCTCATGCCTGTCTTGGGAAAGGGGGCTCTCTGAGCGAACCACAGCTCGTCAGACGCTCAGAACCGGAACAAACGTTCTTGGTGATGATTTCTTACACTGTATTTCACTGTCTCCACCCCCCCCCCCCCGAGTGTTTGCATTTGTCTCCACTCCAGCCGGGTCTAGGTATCCGTCGGGCTTCTCTGTGAGAATCTAAACACGTTGGAGGTCACTGAGGTTGCCAAGCATCAACCAGTCTGGCACAGATGTGGCGGGAGAGTGAGCAGGGAAAGAAACTTGGGGATTGACGAAATCATCACGGCTCCGGCCCACAGCCCTTCTTGTGTGGGATCAGAATTAGAAGTGGCGGTTGCTTGTGTTCCTCCTCCGGGCCTGGGAACCGTCTTCCGTCGACGGAATGACGACACAGCAGCTGAAGTTCGTCAGGGTCTCGACCTGATTTACCGCATCTCACTTCCAGCTCACGGCTGTCAGGGAGACGTGACCGCCCCCCAGCCGGTAGGTGAGGACCAAGGCTCGGAGGACTCGAGCAGCATACCCGCAGTGACCTGCTGCGGTCATCGGCGAATCCGACTTGCCAGCCCCCTGTTCTGAGCGCCGAGGAAGAAGAAACAGGAGGACAAGTATTTCTGAGGGCTGCAGCTGCGGACAGGTTTCTTGGAAGCTAGGGCCCTTGTGATTTACGTTCCACGGGGCCATCTGAGGAAGCTGTTTAGTTTCTGAGGTGATAGATGAGGGCAGAGCGTGGGCCGGAGGGTAAGTCAGGACAGTGTTTCTTGTCTGGTCCCCGTCAGGGAGTCCACAGGCCGACTTCTGGGCTGTGTTTATATCATTATTTTTAAGGCACCAACCCCAGCTCAGCAGCTCTAAGCTTTCCCTTCCTTTAGCCATCCTCCATGAGGAAAGAAGCCAAGAGGGAGAGTTTCCCCAGCCATTTCCCTCAGGCAGCTGATCCCAACTTGAAACCTAAGACCTGTCACCCTGCAAGCCCAGCTGAAGCCTGGCTAAGCCGTGTGTCTTTAGACCCAGCAAGAAGCCATTCCCTGCTCTTGGATCAAGAACCATCTCCGAGGCCCAGGGGGGCTCTGCTTCCACAGTTTGACCTCAGGGGGGCCAGCTGGCTGCTGAAGCCCGTCAGCAGCGACCCTATGGATGGGGACGCTCAACAGCAGTTTACTGGAAGAGAGGGGGAGGGTGCCCAGGATTTGCATGTTGAATTTGGGGCCTCTTCCTGAAAAGTAGTCTCTTTGGAAAAGGAAGGTGGTAAAGGAGTTCCTAGAGCCTTGAAAGAGCCCATTTGTTGCTCTGAGGGGAGCGGTGGTGATCCAGTGCCACGCCCTGCCCGCCAACAACTAGGACTCCTGCTCCTGCCTTCAGAGTCATCCATCATCCTTTGTCCCGGCTGACAGAACTCTTCTGTGGATGGGCAGTGTGGGTAGCGAACCCCCAGGGCCTCCAGGCTACCCGCAGGTCACAGGACCCTCCAACGTGATGCTCCAGCAAGACTTTGGTTCTATCCTGCCCGCCTATGTCCGTCCCACAGCCGACACACATAAGCCTTGCTCCACTCTGCGATTCTGAATTACCCTCTCTGGCAACCGGCACTGGCAATCCCCTCCCAGTGTCCTGATATCCCCTGGTTAATAAGCAGCTCACATAAAGACACCAAGGACTGTTGCAAGAGGGGGAGAAAGGCTGAGGTTCTCTGAATACAGGCCAGAAAGCCCTGGACTTGGCCCAGGAACTTGGTGGCTGTTTCTGTTCTCTGCCCTTTGGTAGCCTTCCTCACGGGTTACAGAGGAAGAGAAGCCTGAATGCCTCATCTAAAGCTGGGGTGGACCGTGAGGCCACGAGGTATTTATTAATCAATGAGAGACTCTTGCTGAAGCCTGAGGTCCCTTCCTGGAGGATTCTTGTCCTCTCTAGAAGAGAAAAAATCTCTGCCCTTGGTTCTTTCCAGGACCCTAGAAAAAGGACCGTATTTCTAGAAGGGTCCTAGGTCCCTGTTAATTAAAGCACTAATCATTCACTTCCCTCTCCCCTGTCTTTCTGAGCTGCCCAGACGGCACTCTTCCCACCAACCACCCCCACCTCCCGTTCTGTTTTATCCCCTGGAATTTGGAGATGTCCTTGAGATGTCCCTGTGGAAGGAACTAGTGGGGAGCGTGTGCTAGACACCCCCCTTTATTGTCACTCCGGTCTGAATCCAACCCACAAGGGGAGCTGGAGCCCTCTCCCTGGGACCGCCCACTGTCAAGGTCCTGGTCACCTTTACAGCCTCCTGCAGGGATCCCCATTGCCAAGAGAGCCTTTTGCTGAGTCCCAGCACTGTGACATTTTAGACTTGGAAATCCCTAGACAAATATGTCTCACTTAATCCTCACCAAGCTGGCCCCCAGTAGAGACTCATTTGGCCAAACTTATCAAGTACCACTAGTTCTTGCAGCAAACGTTCTCTTTGTTCCAAGCATTGTGTTCGGGGCTGGAAAGACAGGACAAACAAGGTAAGGTCCCTGTCCTTGAAGAACCACCAGACTATCGGAAGAGACACACGCTATGGGCCTCTCTCATTGGGAATGCCCCCGACCCAGCACTCCTCTACCTTTCCAAGCTCGAGACGACCCTGCTCTCCGCCATTTACCAGCCTCGTGACTTTAGCTCAATTGCTTACCCTAAGCCTCAGGTTGCTTATCTGTAAGGTGGGGTCATTAATGGTATCTATCTCCTGGAGACATTGTGAGGATTAAATAGAACCACTTCTTTTTAAGGCACCTAGGGCTAAATACCTACTGACTGTTATTATTCCCCTCCTTAAGGTCCCGTGTGCTGCGGGAAGTGGCAGAAGCAGGCCCAGCTGGGTTTGATTCCCATCTTGCAGGCAAAAAACAATTCTTCCGAGCTTCATCTTCAAAGGTGATAATACTTGCCTTAATCTGAGTAAATTGGCTGACCTAAGTGCAAGTACCTAATACATAGCAGGAGTTGCTCCCATGTTAGCTTCTTGGAACTTCTTAAGGATCTGAGGCCCCTAAGGCTCCAGCAAGCCAGAAGAGACTCAGAGAGAAGCCAGCACCTCCCTTAGGAAACGTCCCCTGTTTCTGCGAGTTAATCCTCAAGGCTTGACCCTCCCTGATTTGGTTCTCATTCCCTCACGGAGGCGCGCTCCGCGATCAAGTGTTCCCTCCCTCTGTCCTCTGTGCTTCTGTACTAAGTACCTGGAGGCCCTCGTCCTGTCCACACTCAGGCACCACCAGGCCCGAGATAGTCATTCAGCTGCTCTAATCTCCCCTCCATGTCCCCCTCTCTGCAGCCCCCACTTTATCCCTCGTTCCCCTAGCCCCTTAATCAAATTAAGGGAAAGAAGAGCTTTTAGATAGGGTTACTAAATATATTTCTGCTCAGGGGAGGGAGAAAAAGGGAAGAGTTGGCCGGGAGGTGGGGGGAGGCAGAGTGTGAAATTCCTTAACGGAATGTGCTCTGAGAGCCTCCTTTCTCTCGAATAAGCCCCGGAATCACCTATCTGGGGCGGAGTTTTCTCTCTGGCAAAGTGCTTTCACAAACATTATCTCATTACGATACAGCCCTGATGGCAGAGTGCCCACTCCCCGGAAAGGTCTGCCGAGGCCATCGTGCCTCACGAGCCGGGCTGACCCTAGTCTATATATCTCACAGGACACCCTGGCCCCACAGGGGTGACTCGGCCTCCTGGGGGGGCATGACACCAACAGAGGGGCCGCTCACGGCTGGAGGTCACAGTCTCCCCTTCTGTGTTCCACAGACACACACACCCTCCCCAGATCCGGAATCTTCTGAACATTTTTGCTTTTTCTGTAACTGTAAAGCGCCAACTGTAGAAACCTTTGAAAACGTACTAACGTTATCAAGGGGAGAGCGAAAGTCCCCCGTCGTCCACCGCTCAATTCCTGGCAACATCTTGAGGTGGCTCTTTGAAGCATTTCTGAGTTACAATTACATGTCTTTGTGTACGTGTCTGTGCATTTGTGCAAGAGGAACCGTATGCACGCCTTTTGTTTGCATTCAGCTTTCTACTGAACATGTTTTTGTGTTCCTCTTCGTCAGAAATTCTTCTGACATGTTACTTTAAAATAGCACAAACTGGGGCACCTGGGTGGCTCAGTCAGTTAAAGGTCTGCCTTCAACTAAGGTTATGACCCCAGGGTCCTGGAATCGAGCCCCGCATCAGGCTCCCTGCTTGCGGGGTAAGGGGCAAGACTGCTTCTCCCTCTCGGTGCTCTCTCTCTCTCTCTCTCTAAGTAAATAAAATCTTAAAAACATAAAAAGGTAAAAATAAATAAAAATAGCACGAATTCAGATTTTCGAAATGATCGTTGTTCACATTGATTGAGTCTTACAAGGCCGGGGGCCCCTGCTCAGCACTTTACAGCCAGGATCACATTTAATTCTCAAAGCAACTCTCCCCGGCAGATGCTGGCAAACTCATTTTACAGAGAAGGGAGAGAGGCCTCAGGTGAAGGAGCTCCTCCCAGCCGGCGAAGGGATTTCACACACATTGTTTCATCACACCACCTACACCAGTGGCCTTATTTAATGACGACAGAATGTTCTTGAATCTGTACTCGGGGTGAATAACCAACCCTTTTGTTGGGCATTTAAGGGTTTGGGTTTGTAGATTCCCGCCGCCCCCACCCCCCCCGCAATGATCATCTTCACGTGAAATCATCTTTGTTCACATCTCCTGCTGTTTCTTTAGAATCATTTCCTAGAAGTGACATTACTGAGTCATCCTTTTCCAAAGTCTTGTTACTTATTACCAAGCGCCTTTCCGGAAAGGCAGCGGGCGCTCCCCGCGCGCCTAAGAGAAGGCAGTGTGGTCGCTGGAAGGTGTGTCTCTTTGACTGGGTTTAGCCTCTGGGATCACGGGTGAGGCGATCACTTCTTTTTCTCGCTCTCACTCCGGGTCGCTGCCGATTTTGCGTTTCAGTCCGGACCCAGATAATTCAGGGGTGCATCAGCGAGGAAAATTGTCTCGCAGTCAACGTACCCAGCAGAACTTTGTTCTTCGCGAGGACCCGTGTGCACATTCCCACCCCTCACCTCAGCCCCTGCCACGAGGCGTGGCTCCCTGGCAACTGCCCCACCTCAGAAGAAAGGTCAGGGTTAAGACTGCCCTTCACTGAAACTCCGTCTACAAGTTCAGGCCGTTCTGGAAACAGTATAGGTTTTTTTTGGTTTGTTTTTTTTTCAGGAAGTAGCTGAGCCACAGCCAGAGGGCCCATGCGCCCGGGGAAGTTTCCATTCTTTTTGTTCTCAGGAGAGGTAAGAAAGGGAGGGGGGCCAGAAGAAGAAATCTGTCTTCTCGTGAGCCCCCTGGCGCAGGCTGTTGCGGGAGTGTCCCCTTCTCCCCCCGCCAAGCTTTCCGACAGGGACCCCGGTCTTTGAAGAGCCTGCAGGGAACGCACCATCACCTCCAAGAGGTTGTGTAACCCCCACCTTCTGCCCGGAGGATCGCAGGACAGAAGGTGCAGCCAGGCTCTGAGGACAGGCAGGCGCTAGCTGGTTAGTCACGTGCACCCCCCGGAGTCCAGAGGGATTTGCACGAGTTCCTCGCCTCAGACTCCAGCCTGAAATGCCCGTGACAGAGTGTGCCCACCTGCCTGCTGCTCCAGGATCACCTAACGCTTCCTGGGAAGTTCACGTTGGGCTGTCCTCTGACTGTCATTGAAGATCTCGGGAAACTCCCTTCTGGGGACTCCCTCCTCCACCAGGGGCCAGCTTTTAGCTCTCTTCCCTCCTCCTCACCTCCACTTAGGATCCTTGGCTCAGGTTGTTGGATGTTTGGTTCCTTCAGGTTTTGCCTGCATGGAGCCAGAGATTTCAAATCCCTGCAGGTAGGGGAAGTAAAAAAAAAAAAAAAATTGGGTATCTGGCCTGAGGACTGGGCCGTAGGACCTTTCCTCAGACTCTTGACGTACATAACTCCCATATGTGTTCACATCAAAATCTTGTCTTTGGCTCTATTCCCTATTTGGAGTCGTGTTTCCAAAGCCCCTCTTCTGTTATTTGAGCATATCCGAGCCCCAGAATACAGGGCGGGTGCTCCACACCATGAAAATGTTGGCACTTGGGAAGCGACAGGAGTTATGAAATGCATCAGAAAGCTAAAGATGGCACCCTGCTTATGCGGGTAGGGCTTCAATAGCATCATCAACAAACATCTGAGTATATCCTTTGGGTGGAGCAGCCATTAGGATCATGGAAACCAAGACATAGAAGTCACGCTTCTGCCCCTTGCAGGGTCATCACAAGATCAAGCTGGCCTGCAGGCCAGAAGAGTGGTCACTCACAGCGTCGTATGAATTCCCAGGAGGGAGCCCCGAAACATCCGAGGAAGCCAGGAGGTCTTCCACAGAGGCAGCTCTCGAGCCCGGACCTTGTGGGCAAGATGTAAGACTTGACAAGTGGCCCGCCTGGAGGAGGACATCCCAAGCAGGGGTGTAGGCAACAAGGTAAGACTCACAGGTGGAAATTGCAAGATCATTCTAGCGGCTCCAGGACCCAGGTGAGGGGTTCTGCCTCAGTCAGGGTTCCCAGAGAAGCAGACCCAGTAAGAGATCTATAGTAAGAACTGGCTTATGTGATGGTAGGGGCTGGCCAGGAAAATGTGAAACCCACAGGGCAGGCCACCAGGAAAGGCAGGCGGGAAGGAAACTCCCCAGCAGGAACAGAAGCTGCTGTCCACGGGTGGGATTTCTGCTTCCCTAAGGAAGCCTTAGCTCTCTCTGAAGGTCCTTCTCTGCTTGGACCGGATTGTCCAAAACGAATTCCTTTTAAGTTGGTGGGTGTTCTTCTTTCAGCTTTATTGAGGTATAACTGGCAAAATTTTAAGATATTTAAATTGTACATCATGATGATTTGATTTGTGTGTACATTGTGAAAGGGTTTCTCCCATCTAGTTAATTAACACATCCATCACCTCACACCCCATATTATGCATTTAGCTTGTCCTCTCCGCAAATGTCAATGATACAGTATCATGTTTGTTTGTTTATTTATTTTTATTGACATGTAATGTATTATTTGCCCCCAGGGTACATGTCTGTGAATCCTCAGGCTGACCCAGGTCACAGCAATCACCGTAGCACATACCCTCCCCAGGGTCCATAACCGAGCTACCCTATCCCTACCCTCCCTACCCCCCCACCAGCTACCCTTAGTTTGTTTCGTGAGTTTAGGAGTCTCTTATGGTTTGTCTCCTTCCTGATCCCATCTTGTTTCATTTCCCTTCCCACACCCCCCATGACCCCCCACCCTGCTTCTCAAATTCTTCATATCAGAGAGATCTATGTGGTATAGTGTTATCCACTATAATTACCATGCTATACATTATATCTTCAGATTGGCATTATTCATCTTTTTTTTTAAAAAAGATTTTATCTAGGGGCGCCTGGGTGGCTGGCGCAGTGGGTTGAAGCCTCTGCCTTTGGCTCAGGTCATGATCTCGGGGTCCTGGGATCGAGCCCCGCATCGGCCTCTCTGCTCAGCAGGGAGCCTGATTCCCCTTCTCTCTCTGCCT
>JAQQSY010001463.1:0-14362 GCA_028646535.1 Procyon lotor | reverse complement strand
TGTCCATCAACAAATGAATGGATAAAGAAAAGTGGTATATATATACAATGGAATACTATGCAGCCATCAAGAGAAATGAAATCTTGCCATTTGCAATGACATGGATGGAAATGGAGGGTATTATGCTAAGAGAAATAAGTCAGTCAGAAAGACAATTATCACATAATCTCTCTGATATGAAGAATTTGATAGGCAAGGCGTGGGTTTGTGGGGGGGCGTTCTGGAGAGAAATGAAACAGGAAGGGATGGGGAGGGAGACAAACCATAAGAGACTCCTGGAATCACAAAACGAAGTAAGGGTGTCTGGGAGGCGGGGTGGGGGGGTAGGGATAGGGTGGCTTGGTTGTGGACATTGGGGAGGGTAAGTGCTGTGAAATGTGTAAGCCTGATGATTCACAGACATGACCCTTGGGCAAATAATACATTATATATTAATAAAAAAATTAAAAAAATAAAAATAAAAAAAGAAAGAGTCATACAAATTGAACAGAAGACTCCACTTCTAGAGAAAAAATGTGCAAGTGGATCATGTTACCCCAATAGGCACAGATATCTGAGAATGCTGGAACTCTTTCTGGGGAGGAAATGTTGACTTGACTTTGGGAGACTGATTTATATGCATCTGCCTTTGCTATTCCAAGGTTCATAGTCTGGAAAAATGATATGCACATACTATCTGTACTGAAAAAACAGGGTAGAAAGTCTCATGATAGTGGTCCAAACAGTGCTTTGAATATTAAAAAGTGAGGGTTTGTTTTTGGCTGGTGTAGTCAGGGAGGACTTTGTATGGGTAGGACTAAGAAGGCAGGGAAAAGCTACAGAGACAGGGATGGGGAGGAGCGTGTGTAGGCTGGATTTTTTGGGGTATGGATAGAAGTGAGAATAAGGCAGCATATTGACTATTACAAGGTCATGCAACCCTTGAATGATAGTTATGAGGCTTTGGGCCAAGTTGAGAAGGCATTAGAAGCAGTTGAGGATTTGAGGAAAGAAAGATACTTCATTCAGGTAGAAATCTAAGAGTATTCACCTTTCTGGTAAAGTGGGGAGAAGGAGTGAAGAAGACAAGAGCCAACATACCCACCCCTACCCAGAAGGATGGAGTTCACTTTTCATGGCAGGAATAGAAATGGATTGCCAAAGGAGTTTCTGGGAAAGAGAATGGAGGCAAGTCCAAGGTGACACAGGATTCAGGTTCTGCCAGGTCAAAGGTTTTGGGGTTGATGGCTATACTTGCTTCACATTCTATGATCCAGTAACTAGTTCTCCTAGGGTGACACAGGAATACCTGCCAGTCGTCAGGCCCTGTCCATGGTTTATCCCTGGTGAGCTTGGCTCTGGTCTTTGTGAACTCTCTCTGCCATGGTGACCATTTTACATGCCCCTTATCCCTCACCTGCTGCTTGCCTGCCTTTCTTACTCAGGAATGTTCTTTCCCTTTAGACACTAGCACATCAATTGTCCCTCCTGTCTACCATGACATGTTATCCCTGTGGTGTACTCAGTTCTGCATTTCCATTCAAATTTGACTCTCCTTCTTCATTATGATCTTCTCTGAATTGACTCTTTCTTCTTTCTAAAAGACACCATGAGGGGCGCCTGGGTGGCTCAGTTGTTAAGCGTCTGCCTTCGGCTCAGGTCATGATCCCAGGGTCCTGGGATCGAGCCCCACATCAGGCTCCTTGCTCGGCAGGAAGCCTGCTTCTCCTGCTACCATTCCCTCTGCTTGGGTTCCCTCTCTCGCTGTGTTTCTGTCAGATAAATAAAATCTTAAAAAAAAAAAAAAAAAGACACCATGAGACATCAACTATCTTCTGAATAAGTCTGTGCTTGACTACATTGCCTTTTATATTTCCCAAGATGTCAGAAGGATACTGAAGCTTTTGGAGTGGACCTTATGAAGGGGCTACTGGCAATGCCACTTAGTTCCAGCTAGTGCCCTCAAGGAAGAAGGGCATACACTTTAAGCTCAGGAAAAGTGATCCCTTGTTCTGTTTACTGCTATTTATTATTGTTATTGTATTTATTCTTGTTCCCCATATTTCTTAGGGTAATATTTTTCTTTTTTTTAACATTAATTTATTTACTTGAGAGAGAGCAAGCCAGGGAGGGGGTAGAGGATTAGGGAGAGTGAGTCTCAGACTCCCCCTGAGTAAAGAGCCTGATGCAGGGTTCAGTCCCACAACCCTGAGAAAAGGACTTGAGTAGAAATCAGATGTCAGATGCTTAACTGACTGAGCCACCTGGGTGACCCAAGATAATATGTTGTCTAAGCTAACATTATATCATTCAGTTTACTGCATATTTTTAAATCTTAATAAGAAAATTACATGGAAAGTGCATTTGAGGATTTACCCAGCTGTGTCGACTATGTCCTAATGGACTTTCAACCTGAACCTTTCATTTCTTGCTGTAAATCACAGAGCTTTGGTATCCTTTTCTGAAATATTTCAGAACCGTCGCTGGGTAACTTTCTAGCATAGCATCAATTTCCTTGGTGTCAAGTCTTGAGTTATCCATAAATTGAATCCTTAATCTCACTCAAGGACATATGTGAAATTTCTTTACTCTACAGCTCATAGTTTGATTTTTGTAAATGATGATTTGATCCTATCAAATCTCTGACACTTTCAGGTAAGTTCTAGTCCAAACCAGGAAGGCAGCAAGATGTGTTTTCAGTGTTCCACTGACCTCCTGTGTTTGTCACTCTGAGGGCACTGGTACCACCCAGTGGTGGTCCACACATGTTGGTTGGGTGAAATGAACACGCATTTTGTCCTACATGTCTGTATCAGAAAGTATACATTTTGGAAAGAGTTCTTTTTCAACTATATGATTTTTTTTTCTCAAAGGCAGGAATTTTAGTTTCTGCTTAATTCATTGGCATTTTTTAAATTTAATTTTTTCAGTGTTCCAAGATGCATTATTTGTGCACCACATCTGGGGCTCCATGCAATACATACTCCCTTTATTACTTACCACCAAGCTCACCCATTCCCCTACCCATGCCCTTCCAAAACTATCAGTTTGTTTCTCAGAGTCCACAGTCTCTCATGATTCGCCGACCCCTCCAATTTCCCCCCAATTCACTTTTCCTTTCCTTCCCCTAATGTCCTCCATGTTATTCCTTATGCTCCATAAGTAAGTGAATCCATATGATAATTGACTTTCTCTGCTTGACTTATTTCACTCAGCATAATCTCCTACAGTCCCATCCATGTTGATACAAAAGTTGGGTATTAATCCTTTCTAATGGAGGCATAATATTCCATTGCATATATGTACCATATCTTCTTTATCCATTTGTCTGTTGAAGGGCATATTGGCTTTTTCCACAGTTTGGTGATTGTGGCCATTGCTGCTAAATTCATTGGCCTTTTGTCCAGATTAGTGGTCCTATGGGTTAGTAAGAGAATCCATCAAAGATATATAACATATAACTTCATTTGTATTTTTAAAAATCTAAACGTAACAAAGGAGCTAAGCTTTAGTACTACTTTTACCATGGACTGACTCAGGCTCCCTCATTTAGTTTACATGTTGGTTGGTTGGTGGGAGATCACTTGTCAGGTAAGAACTCAAGCCATCCTGAGGGCAGAGTGGGACATGAGAAACAGTTCAGGGGGATGGAATACACAGTGTGATGTGCATGAGGGTGTGTGCACTTGCATGTATGTGTGCATAATGTATGACATGTATGCATGTGTGATCTGTGTAGTGTGTGTGTGTGTGTGTGTGTGTGAATGAGCATGTGTCTGTGTTGGGGGAAATAGGAGGGGAGGCTATGGTTTATACTAAAAAGTTTGATTGTGGCATGATGTAAAATTTAATATGTTTTGCTAAATTATTTTGGTTTTATCTAGAAAAGTGCAAAAATTGAATCAGATTGACATTTTCTGACATTGTAGCATAATTATGGGGAGAAGAGTGGAAGAGTATAATGAATATTGGGAGGCTGGTTAGTGATGTAGACTGAAGAATGACTATAGGGGTTTTGATGCAGTGGGAGGAATGGTAACTCACTACGGGTTGATGAAGAAATGGCTTTTATTTTTTATGCTACCTTATATCCTCAACACAGGGTGGCCCAGTACTCCAGTTGCCCTGGTTTGAGCATATCCATTGCTTTGGCCACTGGGACACCAAATATAACATGACTTAAAGAGTGGTGTATATTGGGGCTTGCTTTCTTTTGCTGTTCTTTGGACCCCTGCCACTTCCACCACGTGAGGAAGCTAGGCCAGCCTGTTGAACAAAGAGACATGGTGTGTCTCTGTCACTCCCAACAGCCACTAGCCACCCCGCTTCCAGAGGCAGGACAGCCTAGGTAACTGGCAGCAGACCTCAGATGCATAAGTGATGCCATTCAAAGCTGGCAGAATAACATTCGGGAGAATATGCCCTTTCTTTTCACTACAACTGTATCTCTGGGGTAAATACCTAGTAGTGCAATTGCTGGGTCTTTTCAGTACATCTGTATCTTTGTGGTAAATACCTAGTAGTGAAATTTCTGGGTTGCAGGGTAGCTCTATTTTTAATATCTTGAAGAACCTCCATACTATTTTCCAGAATGGCTGTACCAGTTTGCATTCCCACCAAGAGTGAAAGAGGGTTTCCCCTTTCTCTCTCAAGAGTTCCCCTTGGCATTCTTGCTAACATTTGTTATTTACTATGTTGTTAATTTTTGCCTTTCTAGCTGGTGTAAGGTGATATCTCTGTGTGGTTTTGATTTGAATTTCCCTTATGGCTAATGATATTGAACATTTTACCATGTGTCTATTGGCCATTTGTATATTTTCTCTGTAGAAGTGTCTGTTCATATCTTCTACTCATTTCTTGACTGGATTATTTGTTTTTTGGATGTTGAGTTTGATAAGCTCATTATATATCTTGGATACCAGCCTTTATCTGTAATGTCATTTGCAAATGTCTTCTCCTTTTCCATGGGTTACCTCTTAGTTTTATTGACTGTTTCTTGGCATAAAGCTTCCTGAAGAAGCTTTTTATCTTGATGAAGTCCCAAGAGCTGAGATGTCCCTCAACAGATGAATGGATAAAGGAGATGTGATTCCAGGCGCCTAGGTGGCTCAGTGGGTTAAAGCCTATGACCTCGGCTCACGTCATGATCTCAGGGTCCTGGGATCGAGCCCCACATTGGGCTCTCTGCTCAGCGGGGAGCCTGCTTCTCCCCCTCTCTCTGCCTTCCTCTCTGCCTACTTGTGATCTCTCTCTCTGTGTCAAATAATTAAAATCTTAAAAAAAATGTGATTCATATATACAATGGAATACTACTCAGCCTCAGAAAGGATGAATACCTCATATTTGCGTTGATATGGGTGGAACTGGAGAGGATTATGCTAAGTGAAATAAGTCAAGTAGAGAAAGACAATTACCATATGGTATCACTCAAATGTGGAATATAAGAAATAGCACAGAGAACCATAGAGGAAAGGAGGGACAATTGAATGGGAAGAAATTTTAGAGGGAGACAACCATGAGAGACTCTGGGTTCTGGGAAACAAATGGGTACAAAAGGGAAGGGGTGCAGGAATGGGGTAATGGGTGATGGGTATTAAGGAGGTGATGGGCATTAAGGAGGCAAATGTTATGATGAACACTGGGTGTTACACGCAACTAATTAATAAAAAACTAATGATGTTGGCTAACTGAACATAAAAAAAAAAAAAAAAAAAAAAAAGCTGAAGAACTACTCGACTGAGCCCAGACCAAATTACCAGCTCATAGAATGTTGAGCCAAAAAAGAAAAAGCCTATTGTTTTAAGTGACTAAATTTTGGGATGCCTGGATGGCTCAGCCAGTTAAGCATCCGACTCTTGATTTCATCTCAGGTAATGATCTCAGGGTCTTGAGATTGAGCCTCATGTTGGGCTCCTCATGTTGGGCTCCATGCTCAGCATGGAGTCTGCTTGTCCCTCTCCCTCTGCTCCTCCCAGTTGCTTGTGCTTTTTCTTTCTTTCTCAAATAAATGAATAAATAAGTAATTTTTAAACCACTAAATTTTAGTGGGGGCAGCTTGGGGTTCAGCAAAATCTAGCTAATAAACCCAATGAATAGGAAACACTACAAGCAAAGCTCATGATTTCTGGTTGTGTACATAGGCAGATATCATAGGGTATCAGGTTAACACTCAGAAGTTATTCATGGAGAATCCTTGTGCTCTTGGATCTGGGCCTCCTGAGACCACTGGGGCCACCACTGACATCCGGAGTAAGAGGGAAGACCTCAGACTTTAGCCTCATGGGACCACTGGTGGGGTTTTTAGATGGAGCATACCTCAGAGTTGCACCTCAGGGCTTCAGTCAGCAGGTGAGCTGGAAGCTTACTGCTGGGGTGGAGCTGAGATAGTTGTGCCATGTGTCTAGAGCTTTGATATGGTTCTTCATCTGCAGGGTTACTGTTCTCTTCAGGGGCAGAATCTACAGACACGGCATACAGTAGAGAGGTGTAATGCCCTGTCAGAAGCCCGGCAATGTCGTCTACAAAATGCCTAATGTAGATACTTCAGATCATCAAAATTCTCCTTTTATTGAACTCCATATAGTAGCAATTAGGGGAAAAAACCCAGAACTGAAACTGTGGGGTGGAAGACCCTATTATGTCACAATCATCACAACCTATGGCATAAGTTTTGAGCAGAGTAGAGAAGCAGAACACTGTGAGTTTTATGGACTAGAGGCCATTGTAGGGTTTACATCCCATGCAGCTGTGGGAGCTGGGGGACATCTGTGGAAGGCCATTCTATTGTTTCTGGTGATGGGAAGCTGGGAGTGAGGCCAAAGAACTAGATGTGAAGTGAGAAAGAACAAAGAGAAACTGGAACCCATGTCTGTCTCATTGCCTCCAGCCTGGACAATAGGAACAATCTGGAGAAGCTTGTGCTTTCAGCCACAGAGCTGCACATGTACTTGGCTCAGATTCAGAGAAGCTGAAGCAAGAAGTCCAGTGGAAGCTGGAGGGTGGGGTGGGCTGCAGCCCAGCCATGCATGGTGCCCCAGCACATGGTGGCAATGTAAGCAGGCTGCATCTGGGCCTGGGCTCTGCACTGACCTTCTGAGTGAAAAGACTACTTCTCCCCTTTGGCCTTCCAAATCTTGTGCATGTGGTCTCAAGGCCAGTTCTGTAATTGAATCAGACAGGGCTGGGCTTTCTCCTTTCCTATGGCTACTGTGATGACTTTGGCTGGCCAGCCACTGCAGGGGTACTGGGGTTGTGATGGAAGTCTTTTCCTCACCCTTGAGGTGACAAAGAAGTTAATTTGAGTTGATTCTACATAGGAAGAGGGAAATGCTTGGGATGGTCTTTAGAGTCAACTTTATCCTGATTTTCATAAAGGTGGGAGGCACTTTCAGCCTAAATTTCTGATGAATCCAGGAGGTTTGAGGTAAGGACCTAAGAAATCTGCTGACTGAGCTGTTGGTGGCCCCATGTTGGGAGTAGGGAAAACTCTAGGGATACACTCTGACCTCAGTCTCAATTATTTAGAACATTTCTCTTTCCTCTTTTTAACCACTCACCACTCTGTCATTCAGATTTTGTCCAACCCCTTTTTAGGATACATCTCAAAAAATGAAGAAATCACATTTATTACTTGCTATGTAAACATTGTAACCTCTTGCTACTTTTATATTTACTTTTTCTCATTCACATTTTAGTTTCCATACATTTGAACATTAGTATATCAGGATTTGGGGAACCAGTCCATGCTTGCTTTATCCTTGCCTTTAATTTTCTGGCATTGTGACAAGAGCATCCTTTTCTAAGCACACATCCTCACCATTATTTTCAGATTCCTTGTCCCAGCCTCCTCCTGTGGATTCCCTCCTCTTTGGCACAGTGAAAGGAAGCCCCTAGCTGCAAGGGCCCAGTGGTGCCACAGTTCTCTTGTCTTCTTCTTGCTAGACTTGAGACATATAGCTCCAGACCTCGACTACCTTTTCCCTCTCCAACCCTGACCCAGGTGTCCCTCCTCCAGGGCTATCCTTGGACCATCCCTGGAAAGGCCTTTCTTGCTCCCTGAAGATGTCAGCCTCAGAAAGCATCACCTCCTCTGGCATATCTCACTCTCACCTGCCTTATGCTGGTTTTCTTTTCTACTCTGCTGTCCTTCTGGCCCTTCAAGAACTACACTGAATATGCCAAGTTCACATGAATCATGTGGTTAAAGAATAGGATATTAATTTCTATTGATTTTCTGTCATTTTTTTTTATCATGTGCCCACTTTTCCATGTTACTTTTGGTCCCTTGTCCTTATTTCTACCTCAAATACAAAAGTGCATCCCAATACTTCCATCTTAGCACTGTGACCTCTTCACAGGGGACTCACCAGGGGATGGGTGAACTAGCTTGTTGTTCATCTCAGGACTGGGGCCTAAAGATCTGTCAGTGAGCATCACAGCTGAGCTGTGAGTACTGGAGATGAGATCCTCAGGGTTCCCCTACATCTTCTCACTATAGTGCTGAAGGACTGTTCTGAGCTATGAGTATTATTTCTTTGTGAAATTGTGGAAGGATGTTATGAATTGCTCCTTTGATTAAGAGTATTTTGGGAGTTTAATTCATTTTCAGATTGTGAGCAATCTGGAGTAAATAATCTGTGTTCCTTTCCAGCTAAGATTTCTTATAGTCCTATCTTCATAAAATCTATATATACAGAGATTCCAAAAATATATCCAGTAATGAATCTCACCTTTACTTACCATAATCTTTTAGCCCCATCAAACAAAAATTCCTTAAAAACAACCTTTTTATAGTCACTTTTCATTCCTCTGGATATATTAGACAAGCAATTTATTCCCTTCTCTGGAGGAATAGAAGACCCTTCTGGGGTTTGATAACGTATGCTTTCTTTCTGACTTCCTAGATGGCTTGTGATTTTGGCTTAGAAGGAAAATACCATCTGTGATTGTTCTATGCTCCCAACATTGTAAACTACCAGAGTCATGTGCAAAAGAAAGCTAGGGAAACTTCTTGTGCTTAATATGTTCTGCATTTTGCAGATTCTTCTAAATATGTGGGGATGCTTGTTGATAAGACAGGCAAGACCCCAAAGACTCCCCGTTTATTAAAAATCCCGTAGGTGTTTTCTGTAACACTCCAAAATCCTTCCACCTAATGGCTAGCACCTTGTTGCTTCTCCCTCGGAGGCACCACCAACCATTTCTACTTGCTGTACTCATGGCATAGTCACTGAGTAGGACAATGATGTTAAAATGCAGGTCTGTTGCCTTGCTGATAACTTTAGAGTATGAGATATCAGAATGTCATATCATGAAATGGTTCATCTATTTCTTATGGGTTATTGCTTTTTAACCCAGATGATCTTGGAAGAAAAATTGGTTTCATTTATATTCTAAACTCATGCAAATGGCTGCAAAGCTTGCTGATTCAGGAGTCTGATTTATTTTACAAAATTAACGTAACCACTAGAATCAAACCCATTCCCTTCCCAAGTATGGCAGCTAAAATGACCTAATTATGATGGGGTAGCATGAGAAAGTTTCTCATTCTCAAGTCCTCTATTTTGTTTTGATGCTTTTTATAACATGCATGAAGCACAGTCCTCTGGTTAGCCCTTTCCCTTTATTTAGGACTGGTCTATTAAGAAGAAAAAAAAAAAAAGACTGGTCTTAGTTCACCACCATCATTGGCTCCCCCCCCCAAATATGTTTATTTTATTTTTTCAGTGTTACCAGATTCATTGTTCATGCACCACACCCAGTGCTCCATGCAATACATGCCCTCCTCAATACCCATCACCAGGCTTGCCCAACCCCCCAATTCCACCCCCTCCAAACCCTCAGTTTGTTGTTCAGAGTCCACAGTCTCTCATGATTCATCACCCCCTCCTATTTTCCCCCATTCACCCTTCCCTTCCTTTTCACATTGGCTTTTATTTAACAGATCTCCAGCTGAGTTTTTATATTGTGGCAAAGTACACATAACATAAAATTTATCATCCCAACCACTTTTAGTGTACAGTTCAGTGGCATTAAGTACATTCACATTATAATGCAACTCACCACCATCTCAGTAATTTTTTTTATCTTCTGTATCCAGGAAACAATGTAACTGTATCCAGGAAACAATGTAACTTCTTATTTCTTTCCTCTCCCAGTTCCTAATAACCATTATTACATTTTCTGTCTCTATGCATTAGATGACTCTGGATACCTCATATAAGTGGAATCATGCAGTATTTGTCCTTTTGTGACTGGCCTACTTCACTCAACATAACGTCTTTAAGTTTCATCCTTGTCGTAGCATGTATCAGAATTTCTGTCCTTTTTAAGGATGAATGGTATCCCATTGTATGGAAATAACACATTTTGGACATAGTATTTTAATTTCCCTTCCTGTGCTTTCTGGGGACACCTTCCCATTAAACACTTGTACCCTAGTCCTTAGCTTAGGATCTGCTTTAAGGGGAGTCCAAATTAGGCATATTTAGATGTTTTTCCCTTTAAGGATCTCAACCTTATACAAAAAACAATAAAGAAATGCTGCATCTGAAAACATTCTGCTGAAAGAGCAAAAATAAGGATGTTTAGAAATAACCCAGGAAAACAAAAACTAATGTAAAGGTGTGAAGATTCCAGTTAAGCACAGGGAGAGACTCCATAGAACCAGCCAGGAGAAACAAGATTGGGAGGAGCCAGACATATGGGTCAGGGTTCTTGGTGGGCTGACTTCTGAGATGAGATCTATTCCCAGGACAAGGTCCCACAGAGCCAAAAATCACAGGATCTTATCAGAGATCAAGTACTTGGTTAAAGACAATGGCTTCCAAATACTTGGCCGATGGAAGAGGGGAGTTGCCTGCTTCCAGTGATGAGTGACAAGGGAATTTGTAATGTTCTCCCCTCTTATCTGGACACTTGGTGAATGAGGACTTGGTCCTGGTCTGCAATGGCTATGGTTAGTTGGGACAGGGCCAAGGTGGTAAAGCCAATCCAAACATTTCCAAGTCCCCCTCACATTATTCCCTTTAGTGGATTATATATTTAATTCTATAAATGTCAGCACCTCGGTTGAATGGTATCTGTGTTTCCTTTTTCCTTCTCTGGGGCTTTCTGTATAGCAGTCAACAGTCTTAGCAACATCTGCGCATCCCTTGACAAAGCAACAGATACCACCAGGAAGAAAGTTCTTGCCTGTATTTCCACATTCATCCTTGATTTTGGCCTGCAATGCTTCACAGTTTTCCACTGAACATTGTCAATTTATTCTGGTTCTTTCCTTAGTTAAGTTACAAATTCTGTTTATCACAACTCCTTCTATTAAGACTGCTCTGCCCAAAATGGAGGATTGAAGATGTCTTCAGTGAAGAGACTGGGCAACATGGAGCCCTTCTGTGATATTCTTTATAATTTGAAGGTATAATTACACAGGTGAAAGTTCTCAGTGTATTAGCAGTGTGGTGGCAGAGGTGAGGCTCATCTTGGAGGATCAAAAGTCAAGTGGACACAGGGTTAGAGGGAACCCTGGGAACTGGTATGGTGACACTGAGCCATCCTTCAGCTGGGTGCTTATCAGATATCTCCTTCTGAATCTTCTCCCACTTTGACACAGTGGGGAGTAGCCAAAGAACATGTGTGTGTGTGTGTGTGTGTGTGTGTGTGTGTGTGTGTGTGTGTGTATTAGATGTTTTCAAAGTCCTGTTTGTATTTCCTGGCACTCACTGCTTTCATAGCACCCCTAGAGTTCTGCTCTATACACCTGCAATTCCCCCTGGGAGCTTGCTCTCCAAGCTTGTATGGGACAGTCAGGAGTACTAGCACTCAGTGTTTCAGGAGCAGTCTTTAGCCAAGGTGAATAGGAACAGGGATAGAAAATAAAATATCCTTTTACTCACCCTTTTAGGCAAATCTGGGACAAGTGCCACATCATCTCCCAGAGGTCTCCAGTTGCCCATGAGTTGCCCATTGCAGTGACTTGCTCACTAACTGGATCCTTTTTCATTTACCTCATGTTTGCATGCGTCATTTGGGTCCTCAGGAAGCAGATGTTGAGAGTTGAGTACAAGCAGTTTCTTGGAGGTAATGCCTGTGCAAGGGAACAAGGGGGAGGAAGCAGATGGGATCAGGGAAGGACTCTACCATGCAGATCTGACACCAATGAAAGGAAAGGGGCATCAGGATCAGTCAGGGAGAGCCATGGCTGTGTTGCAGTCTGATGCAGTATCTGTCAACCTGTGAGATTTCCCATATTGGGTGAGGTTGGGGGTCCCCAGAAACCTGCTGTGTGTAGTCAGTGGTTGCTGGGGCTGCCTGGGAAACATGTGCTGGAACTCCCAAGCTGCGGCAGATACTGATAGGTGGCTGCATCTGGAGGCATTGGGAGCATCTGTCCTCCTTACTGAAGAGGGGAAAGTTCTTTCTTGATCGGGTTCCAGGGGAAACCTCCATGCTTCACACTACTTCACCCTCATTCTCCCTTCAGCCACCACTCAAACCAACTACTTGTTCTCAGATCCTTTTCTTAAGGTCTAAGGAACAAGTCTAAAACAAAATTTATTTTAATTTTTTATATTTTTTGGAATTTATTTTTTTATTTCGAATTTTCTAAACTATCCTTATTTCCAGTTCAAATTATTTCTTATTTTCTCCCAAATATGTTTATTTTTTCAGTGTTACAAGATTAAATGTTCTTATTTCTTAAAAAAAATTTATTACCAAAAAAAAATTATTGCCAAACTGTGGAAAGAGCCAAGATGTCTTTCAACAGATGAATGGATAAAAAATATATAGTTTATATATACAATGGAATATTATGCATCCATCAAAAAGGACGAATACCCAACTTTTATATCAACATGGATGGGACTGAAAGAGATTATGTTGAGTGAAATAAGTCAAGCAGAGAGAGTCAATTATCATATTATTTCACTTACTTGTGGAGCATAAAGAAAAAAATGGAGGACATTGGGATAAGGAAAGGAAGGGTGAATAGGGAGGAATCGGAGGGGGAGACAAAACATGAGAGACTGTGGACTCTGATAAACAAACTGAGGGTTTTGGAGGGGAGGCGGTGGGGTGTTGGACGAGTCTGGTGGTGGGTATTGAGGAGGGCACATATTGAATGAAGCACTGGATGTGGTGCATGAATAATGAATCTTGGAACACTGAAAAAATAAAATAAAAGTTTCCTCCCCAAATATGTTTATTTTAATTTTTCAGTGTTCCAAGATTCATTGTTCATGCACCACACCCAGTGTTCCATGAAATATGTGCCCTCCTCAATACCCACCGCCAGACTCGTCCAACACCCCACCGCCTCCCCTACAAAACCCTCAGTTTGTTGCTGAGTCCACAGTCTCTCTTGGTTCATCTTCCCCTCTGATTTTTCCCCTTTCACCCATGAATTTCTTCCCACCATGCCCTCCATGTTTTTCCCTATGCTCCACATGTAATTAAGACCATAAGATAATTGGCTCTCTCCACTTCACTTATTTCACTCCGCATAATCTCTTCCAGTCTCGTCCACGTTGATACAAAAGTTGGATATTCGTCCTTTCTAATGGAGGCATAATATTCCATTGTATATATGGACCATATCTTCTTTATCCATTCATCTGATGAAGGGTATTTTGGTTGTTTCCACAGTTTGGCGATTGTGGCCATTGCTGCTATGAACATTGGGGTACATGTGGCCCTTCTTTGTACTGCATCTGCTTCTTTGGGGTAAATACCCAGTAGTGCAATTTCAGGGTCATAGGATAGCTCTATTAATTTCTTGAGGAATCTCCACACTGTTTTCCAAAGTGGATGCACCAGCTTGCAATTGCACCAACATTATAAGAGGGTTCCCCCTTTTCCACACCAACTGCAACATTTGTTGTTTACTGTCCTGTTGATTTTGGCCATTCTGACTGGTGTAAGGTGGTATCTCACTGTGGTTTTGATTTGAATCTCCCTGACGGCTAAAGATGATGAACATTTTTTCATGTGTCTGTTAGCCATTTGTATGTCTTCTTTAAGTGTCTGTCCATGTCTTCTGCCCATTTTTTGATGTGATTATCAGTTTTGTGAGTGTTGAGTTTGAGGAGTTCTTTATAAATCTTAGATATCAGACCTTTGTCTGTAGTGTCATTTGCGAATAACTTCTCCCATTCTGTAGGTTGCCTGTTTGTTTTGTTTACTGTTTCCTTTGCTGTGCAGAGCTTTTTATCTTGATGAAGTCCCAAAAGTTCATTTTTGCTTTTATTTTCTTTGCCTTTGGAGACATGTCCTGAAAGAAGTTGCTGTGGCTGATGTCGGAGAGGTTATTGCCTATGTTTTCCTCTAGGATTTTGATAGATTCCTGCCTCAGGTTGAGGGCTTTTATCCATTTCGAGTTTATCTT
>JAQQSY010001462.1:0-14363 GCA_028646535.1 Procyon lotor | reverse complement strand
TTTTTTTTTTTTAACCATTTCCAGTGTTCCTTATTCCTTCCTAAAAGTCTGATTTTCCTTCTGATACTCGGTTCTTTGACCTGAAGAACTTTCTTCAGCTTTTCTTACAGTGTAGGTCTGTCAGTGATGACCTCTTAATATTCTTTACCAAGAGAATGTCTCTATTTTTTCTTTATTCTGCTTTTATATTTTATTAATTTATATTTTGCCCAGCTATATCACTTTATTGTTATTTTACATTAGATTAACCTAGTTTCGGTGTGGCCACTCCTACCCCAGAACTAAGCTGTTACCATTGCTGTAATTTTTTTTTTTTTTAAATTTTATTTATTTATTTGACAGAGAGACAGCGAGAGAGGGAAACAAGCAGGGGGAGTGGGAGAGGGAGAAGCAGGCTTCCCAGCGAAGCAGGGAGCCGGATACGGGGCTCGATCCCAGGACCCTGGGATCATGACCTGAGCCGAAGGCAGACGCTTAACGACTGAGCCACCCAGGTGCCCCCATTGCTGTAATTTTGTAAAATTTACATAAATTAAAATTCATCTCATTGTACAATCCTGGCATTTTTGACAATCATAAGTCACATGACCACCATTACAGTCAAGGTCCAGCACATTTCCATTGTCCCCCAAAATTGCCTCCTGGCCTTTGTGCGGTCTCCCGGGCCCTTGGCCACTGGTCTGTTTTCACTCCCTACATTTTTGCCTTTTTTAGAATGTCATGTAATTGGACTCACAGTGTGGAGCCTTTTGTGCTTCTTTCTTGAGCATAATGCATTTGAGATATGTCCTTACGATTGCATACGTCAGTAGCGTGTCCCTTTTTCTTGTTATTTGGCATTACCTTGTGTTGATACACCATAGTTTATCTCCTTATCACTTTAAGGACATTTCAGTTGTTGGCAGTTTTTAGCAATTACAGACAAAGCCAGGAGACATTCACATACAGGTTTTGTGTGAATGTAAGTTTTCGTTTCTCTTGGCTAAGTACCTAGGAGCAGGCTTGCCGAGCCGAATGGGGGTTGTGTGTTCCCCCCTTGGTAGGAAAGCACTAAGCTGCTTTCCCACCAGCAGCCGTGAGAGCCCCATGGCTCCGCACCCTCACCAGCCCTCGGTACGGCCGGCTGGTTCGCACGGGCTGCTTCAGCAGGCACGTGAGTGTGTCCCATCGGTTTCGACTGGCATCTCCCTGATGGCCCAGGCGGTGAGCATCTTTCCATGTGCTTCTTTGCCATTTATATCTTTGTTAGTGAAGTCTTCGCTCATACCTTCTATTTCGTTGTTGGGTTCTTTGGTTTCTTATGTTTTGAATGTTCTTTTTCAATTCTGCCATTGCTTTTCTTCTGAAGGAGATTGTCCCCGAATATGTCATTCAGGGTTAGCAGATTTGTGCTTTCAGCGCCTGAAGGTGTTATTCTACCTGCTTCTGGCCTCACCAGTGGTCTTCTAAGTCATTATCCCCCTCCAGGTGATGTCTTTTTTTTTTTTCCTAGCTACTTAACTTTTTGTTTTGCTGTGGTTATTGGGTTTTGATTTTTATAACTTTTTTTTTTCCCTCAGGAGTTTGTCCCTACAACCTATCTCCATGTGGTTTTGTATTTATGCTGCTTCGGGTTTGCTAAACTCCTCGTATCTCTAAATTTATGTCCACATCAAATTTGGAACTTTTAGGCTATTGATTCTTCAAATCTTAATCCCTGCCCCAGTCTCTCCTCTCTCGTGTCCTAATTACTTAAGTCTAAACCTCTTGACGTTCCAACGGTTTCTGAGGCTCTGCCCATTTGCCTTCAATTCTTTTCTCTTTGTTGTCCGCATTGGGTAATTTCTGTGGCTCAGTTCACTGCCTGCCCTCGTGTCGGGTCGGCCGCGGAGCCCCTGCAGTGCACACTGTCCCTGGGCATTAAGTAATGCTCTAAACCTTCACCTGCTCAGCGTCTGGGTCATCTGGGGTCGGTCTCGGTTCTTTATCTTTTTCCCTCGTTGTATATCTAGGTATGTGGAGTCGTCTGCATCGTACTTGGGTATTGTGACTAGTAGTGTAGAGAATCTGTATTCCAACTGTGCCTAGAGTCTAGACTCCCAAAAAGTGTCGGTTTTTCCTTTTCAGAGGTAATTACCTCGGCAGGAGTCAGGCTGTGAACTGGGCCTGACGAGTGCGGCTGCGCTCGGACAGCAGTCACTTCACCCGCAGCCGAGGCCACTGACAGAGCAGGGATCGGCTGGGGATTTGTGCCACGTTTACACAAAGAACTTGGGGCTCCGCATCTCTGGTTTCCCTTACTGGGGGGCCCCCGTTCCCAGCTGCTGTGGTCGCCTCCGACTCTGAGCTCTGGGTCTTCAATCTCCAAGGACTGCGGGTTTCTGTCCAGAGGTCACCATCCACGCTAAGACTTGCTCTCGGGCTCAAAGCTGTCGGAAAACCAGGAGAGCAGTGCCTTTGCGCGCTCTGGACCCTCAGCGCTCCTGGGTGCCCGCCTGTAGTTGCTGTCCGGTACCCCTGGGTCTTTGTGGTTTGTGCTCTGAGCTTTACCTTTGGGGTGACTGGCCCAACAGGAGCTGCCCGGCCGTTACCGGAAGCAGGACCTCCTTAATCCGCCAGCTTTGGGAATCTTCCCACATCTTTGGACTGGTTCACTAGAGGGCGGAGAGGTCCGGCTCCAGGACGCCGGGAGGCGCCCACTTCAGTCTCCCACGGCCCCCTTGGGCAAGGGGTGGTCCCTGCCTAGACCGGGAGGTTGGCAGGTGGTGGGAACTTTCTTCTGTCACAGACATCACGTCTAGCAGCTACACTGTGGAGCAGGGACCAGAAGGTGTGTAGATGACGAGCCCAGAGCTGTAACAGGCGTGCGTACCTGAGTTCTCGTCCTGTGGCCGAGGCCTCCATCGCCCTTCCCTGGAAAGCACTCATCCTGGTGTTCTGTTTCATTCTCGTTTTCAGGTTAAACAGGGCCAGTCAGACCTACTTCTTCCCTATTCACTTGACGGACCAGCTGCTTCCCAGCGCCGTGTTCTATGCCACCGTGGGGCCGCTCGTGGTCTACTTTGCTCTTCACCGTCTGGTCATCAAACCATACCTCAGGGCTCAAAAAGAGAAGTGAGTTCCTAACACGTCACGGGGACATCAGTAACAACTCCGTGCCTCAGTTTCCTTGTCTTTAAGGTGGATATGATGATAATAGAATCTACTCAGAGTCAGTAGGAAAATGAGCTCCTACATGCGAAGCCCCGGCTTGGCGTCCAGCCCGTAGTACGTGCTGGGCCGGCGCTCATGAGCGGCCCTGCTGCTGGGACAGAGAGGGTTAGAGCGTGGTTACAAAATTGTGCAGACTGCACACCATGACCACAGGAATAGAAAGGCCCCTGTCCTCACTCTAACCATTTCTTTCCCTGGCACTGAGTCCAGGAGGAGTGGGCTTGAGTTCGTACACGCAGGCGTGCACTAACCGCAGTCCTGGAAGTCATGGAAACCTTCATTTACTGTGCGCTTTCTTTTCTTTTTTTTCTCTTTTTTTTTTTAAGATTTTATTTATTTATTTGACAGAGAGAGAGAGAGAGATCACAAGCAGGCAGAGAGGCAGGCAGAATGAGAGGGGGAAGCAGGCTCCCCGCTGAGCAGAGAGCCCGATGCGGGGCTCGATCCCAGGACCCCGAGATCATGACCTGAGCCTAAGACTGAGGCCCACCCCCGGGCCCCCCAGGCGCCCCTATTGTGCGGTTTCCTGAAGGAAGCACACTGGGGCACAGCCGCCCATCTGTGAGGTGGTTTGGATTCCTTACTTATCATAGTCTGATGTGATGAGTCGCAGAGCTCAGAGAATTGCCTCTTGGGGGCCCCACCAGCGTCTGAATCCCTGGAGCTTAGGTCCCTGCTTCCCCAGGAGGTTTGAGGCTTAGAAGGAAGAATGTGCAGGGTCAAGTGTGACGGGACAGGCGTGTGCTGCCCGGGGTCCCGGTGCTTTGCTACAGAAGGAGAAAGTGCATTTTGTACCTAAAGCAGTAAGCACTGTCCCCACGCGAGCGTTCTGTGACAGCCCCACAGGCTGCCTCCCCTGTGCTGCTTCTCTCTCCTCCGACCTCTGCTGGGCTAAGATTCCTCGGGCGGGGGGCTGCTTCCCACAAGCAGGGGGCTCCCGCACGCTCTGGGGAGGAGGTGGGAGAGAGCCATCTAGGGACGCTGCCGAGGCCTACAACGAACAGATTGGCTTGCGACTGGCTTGGAAATATTGTCTGAAACTCCAGAGCTCGGGAAGCGGCGGCCGCTCACACTGTTTGCCGGGCTCAGGGCCAGCGAGGAGCTCTGTTGCCTCACTCCACACTAACATGTGGCCTGTGTTTTTCTCGCTTAAGGGAGTTGGAAAAGCAAAGGGAAAGCACAGCCACTGACATTCTGCAGAAGAAACAAGAGGCAGAAGCTGCCGTAAGTGCTGCGGAGATGCGCCCCCGGAAGTCCTTTCGCTCCGTGCGATTCCGACGGTCGCTGCGGGTGGGCCCCTCGCCCGTCGCCGGCTGCACGCCTCCCACTGGGCTTAGGGAGCATGGCACCCTCTGCACGTGGGCCTCGGGGGCCGGCAGCCTCCCTGGTCGCCTCGGTCTTTCTGATCCCTGTGGGGTACAGAACCGGGAACTCCAGGCCCGGTCCGAACGATGAGCTCCAGTGATCCTCAAAACACGTAACAAGGGGGTTCCAAGAACTGGAGGGCCCTGTCCTCTGTGTCTTCCCTTTCAGGGAACTGTTCTTAGCTGACAGAACAGAAATGTCCAGCAGAAATGCAGCAGTACCGCTGGGTTGTGAGCTGAGGAGGGGCCAAAATGCACCGGGCGCGGGGCCGCAGCTGAACCAAGAGTCAGTGGCCCGAGGGCCCCACCCTGACCTCGGCCGCCCCTTGTTCTTTACAGGTTCGCTTGATGCAGGAATCTGTGCGAAGAATAATCGAGGCAGAAGAGTCCAGAATGGGTGAGAAGGCCTGGCCTCTCAGGGCAGGGTGGGCGCTAGGGGGTCTCCGAGGAGCACGGCACTCCTGCGCTCGGGCGGTGTGCGGGGTGCCCAGCCGGGACCCCCACCCCCGCGCTCAGACCGTACACATCCTCAGGGCTCATCATCGTCCACGCCTGGTACGGCAAGTTCGTCAACGACAAGAGCAAGAAGAGCGAGAAGGTAAAAGTGATTGATGTGACTGTGCCCCTGCAGTGCCTGGTGAAGGACTCGAAGCTCATCCTCACGGAGGCGTCCAAGGTACCGTGCCTGCCCGCAGGGAGTGGGGGCAGCCCGGCACCTCAGAAGGGCCATTGGTTATGCTGGAACCGCATACCTTGGACGCGTGTGTCGCCGGCGCCCCAGTTACATTCGCACCAGAGCCGGTGACATCATCTGTCCCCTCTGCAGGGACTTCCTGAGCAGCGAACAAAGCGTACATCCCGTCTCCATGGAGCTTCCGGTCTCCTTACTCTTTGCCTTGTTCTAGAAAGAGTGGGAGATCCGTAGCACATGGGGAGCTCACGCTGGAGCCCAGCGCTGGGCACGGCAGAAGCCGAGCAAACTGCAGATCAGCTCGGGCTCCATACCGAGCTCGCGCGTGTGGGGGCGCTTCTGTGAAGCCAGGGATCTCTGGCGTGGGGGAAGGGGTCTGTCTTGCGAGGAGGCCTGGGACTAAACAGGCAACCTCCCGGGGCTCTCGGCTCCATGCTGTGCAGCTCCCGCGGTGGCTCCCGTCGGCACGTCGAGGTCCTTCCGCACGGATGCTCGGCGGCAGCCGACAGCCCCGGTGCCGGGCTGGGGACACTGCCCTCGGCCCTGGGGAGTCACACTGTGTGTGTGTTACAGGCGGGGCTGCCCGGCTTCTACGACCCGTGCGTGGGCGAGGAGAAGAGCCTGAAAGTGCTGTACCAGTTCCGCGGCGTCCTGCACCAGGTCATGGCGCTCGACAACGAGGCGCTCAGGATACCAAAGCAGTGTGAGTCACTGCCCCGAGCGCGGATCCCACTGGCGGGGACCAGCGACCGCCACCTTCCCTGCGTTACCCGCCGGGAAGCAAGTGCTTGCTCAAAGCCCACGCTGGGGCGCCCTGAGGAGGGGCGGCGGGGGCCCTTCTGGGGCGGAACACCAGCGAGCCCTCGGCCTGGAAAGGGCAGTGTGGGGGGCCGGGCCGACAGCAGACCCGGCTGCTCCTGCAAGTTCCAGAACCGTGTGATTCTGCGCACTGTGTCCTCTGCCTCTGGTCAGGCGACGGCCGAAGCCCTTCAGTGGGAGAAGGAAGTGGAAACAGTTGCCTTTGGATACATTGTCTGTCTTGTCTTTCACAGCTCACAGGATCGACACAGATGGATAAACTGCTCGAGAAGCCAGATTTACAAGAGGCTGCAAAAAATCCGTTCCTAGGAGTCTACAAATTCAGAAGCAGGGAAAAAAAAACCCAGATATCAGATGTGTTTATTTTATATTATTCCTATAGAAGGTGGTACCGTATCAATTATGTGGAGGGACACCAGACACCCCGCTTCCGTGGTGCTGTCAGCAGGACTGCGGCGGCGCCCCCTGGACCAGACCCGTAGCCCGGCCTGTGGCTCTCTTCCCAAGGGTCGTGTCCCTGGGGGAAGGGCCCTGGGCCCGGCCCCCCAGGCCCCTGAGCCCGCGTGCTGACTGCCGCCACCCGGTAGCGCCCGGTCTGTCTTGAGGTGTTTATGGAACGTCCCGCCCTCACACATAGGACTGTGAACTCCGTTTCCTAAAATCCACACTGAGCATGGAAGACGCAACGGAAAGGAAGGAAGTTGTTCTCGTGAGCAGAGGTCTCCCGAACGAGTGAGCGTCTGTTCAGCCAGCCTCCCAAAACCACTGTTTCCTGCTGAAATATTATTCAGTGAGTCTGGAGAGGATTGTGTGGGTTTATAAATCTGCTTTTTATCTGAGAACGAATGGTTTTGGAAGTTAGTGTCTTTTTCGGCCCCTCCCAGAGCTTCTCGAGTCATTCCACTGGCACGTGGCTCGGGACAGTGGGAGAGCCCCCCCGGTCCCGGGGCCCCGCCTGTCTCGGTCGCTTCCTCCCCGGAGCCACCGGTGTCCTCCTGGCAAAAGGCAGAGGCGAGCTAAGCCACGTCCCTCGCGGCCCACCCCCCGTGGCTCAGTCGGACTGCCTCTGCCCCTCCACACCGGAGCCCAGGGACGGCGAGGCTCGGAGGAGAGGGGAAGCACGGGGCGGGGACCCAAGGGCCCCGGGCTCAGGTACGTGCCAAAGCCCCCCGCGCTGGGAGAGCCTCGCCTGCTCTCACACGGGCAGCCGGCAGGTGGCGCACCTGCTCCCCCTCTGGCTCCCTCCTAAAGGGGGACTCTGGGGTCTGCTCCCGGGACCCTCCTCCTTCACTCGCCTCCTCTGGATGCAGAACATTTCAGGGGCAGGATGCTCCCGAACAGTCCGGTCTGTTGACTTCGAGTCACCGATGAGCCGAGAGGCCCTGGCCGGTGGTGGTTCTGACAGCCCCCCACGCCCCTCACCACCCTCCACGCCCCCCGCAGCTACTGCTAATCAGGCTTCGCTCCTGGCAGTGGAACCGGAGTGATCGCTAAGGCCCCCTTCGTCCGGTTTCCAAACCAGTTCAGGTCGTCCAATTCTGTCATGTTTATCTCCCGTTTTCAGAAGTTTTTCTCCGAGCTGCTGCTCTGAATATAATCGTGCAGTAAGCGTGGCATGAACTCTGACTCGGGACGAGCCGTGTGTTCCCTCCACGCAGGTGGCTCTCTGGGGCACCGACTCTCTTGGTTTTGTCTAAAATGGACTGTACAGACGGCACTCTTGTCACAATAAACCTTTCCTGAAAGCTGGGGACAGTGTTTCAGTGCATCTCTGTGTCCGTCCTCAGGGGCGAGCCAGCTACGTCAGTGAGAAGTGCCCCCTCCTCACCCCCTCCTCCCTCTGGCCTGCACTGCGGGAACCACCCATCTAACCCTGAGGCTGAACGTGAAGCCATGGTTCTGTTTTCCACATTAGACCTCTGCCTGGGAAACGCGAGTCCAGTCAGGAGGTGACTTGGGCTAGGATCCCTGTTTTCCCTGAGGCTGTTGGGTTTTGTTTTGAGTGTTCCCCGAGCCCAAAAAAAAATCACCTCCGGTTTTTCGGACACCTGAGGACGCATCTCACCAGCGGCTGCAGGAAATGGAGCTGAAGCCCAGAGGCTCAGCTGCCGCTGAGTCTAGTTCCCGGGGAAGGGGCGGCCCAGCCGGCTGCAAGAGAAACACAGCGGCTGTTTCTGTTTTACGCCTTTGTCATGAAAGTGAAAGTCCTCTTCAGATTTCTTGAGGTTGGCGAACAATGCAGATCTTTTGGAAAAGCAAACTCTCGAGAAACAGGACACTTGTACTAGTTTTTAAATAAAGGAGGAAAAGCTGCAGTGGAGGAAAACACTTTATTCTGTCCATTGCTCACACCAGGCCGGGAAAGGAGGCCCGTCCCAGCCGCTCCAGGCCAGACGTCCAGGTGACGGCGCAGCCCTCCTGCTGCCTGGGCGCCACCATCACCCCCTCGCGTGTCTTTCCCTGGGCCCAGCTGCCCCTCGAGGAGACGCGCTCTGTCCCCACGCTGGCCCGGGACGCCTCCCGACTCTGTGGTTCTGAGGACCCCCACCCAGCTCTCGCCGGAAGGCCAGCTGGCCCAGTCACCTCCAGGAGGACCGAGCTCGTCACACTCACGGTTCCGTCCTGTCCTGGCCGATGCAGCTACACGTCCCTGGAGGTGGCTGGGGGTGTGCCTGGCCCGCCTCGTGGTCCCTTGGCGTGTCAGCGGTGGGACGGCAGGGTCCACGGCCGTGGAAAGCCTGGCTGTGCGGCTCAGCTCTGCGGCGGCGGCGGCTGCGGCCCGGCCCGGGGTCCCAGCTGCCCCGCCCTGTGGGCACGCAGGCGGCCAGACAGCCTCTGGATCACCAGCCTCTGGGCCCGCAAGCGCTTTCGGAGCTTTTCGTTCTCCCTCAGGGTCAGGAAGAGTTTTTGTTTTAGGGCATCTAAGTCCAAAAGGGCGTAGCTGTGATCGGACGGCTGCGCAGGGCCGGCCAGCTGCCCGGGGGCCCGGGTTCCCTGCGCTCTCGGCGGCAGGACCTGAGGACAGAGGCGCGTGCAGTCGGGGCCCCCCGCGGTGGCACCTGGGGCCTGGGCTTCATCTCGGTGGAGCGAACCCCCGGGCCTTACCTGCTCTGTGGGGCCGCCGGCATTCGGGGGCAGCGCTTCCAGGATACTGTCCGTCCTCCCTGGGCCGCGCTCTGCCAGCCCCGCCTCAGGGACCACCTGGGGACAGCAGGGCAGGAGCAGGCAGCACACTGGGAATCCTTCCCGCTCTCCTGGTGGGGACACGGCCCGGGGACCACAGAAACCCAGAAGCAGCCTCCCCTCCCGGGCCTGGGATCAGATCCCCAGAAACAGGGCCCAGGGGGGCCCACCCTCCCTGCAACTTGTGCTGCCTGGGATCAAACAGGACGGAGGCATGAGAGGCTCTGCTTTCCCTTCTCTGGGAAAACACAGAATCCTGAACCCTGTTCCCGAGGCGAGCGGAGCATGACAAAGCACGACTGAGCCGGGCGCGGGTGCCTGTGCTGAGGCCTCGGTCCCGACGGGGGGCGCCCGCGCACACTCACCTCCTCGTGACAGTCCGCGCCTGCAGCCGGGTCCACGCTGTCCCTCACCAGCTGTAAGAGACACAGCACCGTCCACAGGCTCCCCAGGGGTGCGGTAGGTCCCCCGAGAATGGCCGCTGGGCCTCGTGCATCCCCAACCCCACTGCTTAGGCCCGTGGGTCCAGCCAGACAGTGCTCTGAACCGGGCCCTGCTCTCATCACCACCGACCAGCTCGCTGTCCCCAAAGCTGTCCCCACATCAGGTCAGAGGCCCATGAACACGCCCCCTGAAGCCAGGGACCTGGTTCCCCTGTGTCCCCCCAGGGCCTGACATTCTAGGCATGCAGGAGGTGACTCAAATTTGGCTCAAGGAGTGGCAGAACATCCGACTCAGGGCCCTGCGGCCGGAACCAGCAGCCCCCACCCCTAGCTCCGGGCCCCGGGCACTGACAGCACCCGGGAGCAGGCTCGCAGAGGTCCCCCCACGGTGTTAAACTAGTCCCACTGCACATGGCACCGCAAATGCGTGAGAAGCCATCAGGCTCCTCTAGCAACAGGCACTGACGGAGGAGGGGGCTGATCAGAGGGCAGAGTCTCAGTCCCGCAGGACGATGAGGTTCCAGACCCCACGGAACAACCCCCCGCCTGAGGACACCAGAGCTCAGGAGTCAGTCAAGACGCTAAATTTCCTGTTAAGAGTTCTGACCGCAAAAAAAATCAAGTATGTATCAACTAAAAACAAAAGGCCTTCCATGCTGACAACAAAACGTTGGGAGCAAACCCAGGAACAAACCCCTGCCCTCAGGGAGCCGACCAAAGACAAGAGGAACCACAGCAAAGGGGTGGGGGGGTCCCTCCTCCAGGGGCTGTGAACCCAGACTTAGAGGGGAGGCCATGAGCCCTCAGATGGGCACAAAGTTCGGACAGAGGGTGGGCACCCCGACGCAGGGCCTGCTGGGCCCCTACACTCTCGCTTCCTCACCCCTGTGATGGCCTTGCCTCTCGCTGCCAGGACCACGGAGAGTGGGGGCACCGGGCGGCCTCGTGTTTGCTCTGTCACCGCTTTGCCTACCAGGTTCGAAGAGGCGCGCGCAGTGTGACGCCCGCACTCTGGGACTCAATACACCTTCAGGATTTATATTCCAGATAATCCCCCCTTGTGGCCTCAACGCCCAGCTGCCCGTGAGCTCTCCCCAGAGCCAATCCTGCACATCCCACTCCGCGGAGCCAGGACCCCTCCAACATCCTGCCGGAACTCCCAACTCCAGACGCACGGGGCCACACTCCGAGAATCAGGGCACCCCCTCCGCAGCGGGTAGCGAGCTCGGCCCTGGCCGACCACCACCCTCTCGGCCCACTGGGTCTGCAAAGGCCGTCTGCTCTCACGACCGCAGCCCCCTTTAGCTCAGGCCACCACGACGGCACCTGCGACGCCAGCCAGAGGGCGACTTCCCACCGCACCCGGCAAACCAGGGCCTCTCCCTGCCGCTCACCATCGGCCCCTGCAACCCTCCAACCAGCTGGAGCGGACGCTGTCTGCGAGCTCGATCCCACGACTCTGACATCTACCAGGAGCCAGAGGCTTAACCAGCTGAGCCACCCAGGCGTCCCATGCTCAGTGATCTATTTTTCAACGAGCTTTAAACAGCAAATGACCTACAGCAAAGGTCACGGCCAGCAGGGCGGCTGCGCTCTGGACCCCGGGGGCCTGACGGCGCCGGCCGCCTGCACTTCTCAGCCTCGGCCTCCGCAGGCCCTGCAAACAGCACGCCCAGCCCAGCTGCCGGCTGCACCCCTGCCTCAGCGGCGGCGGCGCATTCACCTGCGCGGCGTCCTGAAAGGCGAACACCGTGGGCACGGCATTCTGCTTCAGGTTTTTGCGGTTTCCAAAGGCGCTGAAGCACTCGGGTCGGAAGTGCTCCGAGCAGATGACCGTGTGCTGCTTGGGCTTGAAGTTGCCCCGGCCGATGTTCAGCACCCATTCCTTCAGCAGCTCCGGGCGGCTGAACGGGAACCTAGGGGGCAAAGGAGGGAGACGTGAAGGAACTTGGGAGGCCCGAGTCGGCACTGCAGAGTTCGGAGGAATTCTGAAAACGCCACGTGGCATTCTACGGGTTGGAAAATTTAGTGACCTCACTCTGCTAAACCACATCCAATTTCTGGAAGCTTCTGTCATGCCTGTTTACAGCATACAGTCCTTCCTAGGCAACGTGGGGCCACGCACGTATACCTGCAGGGTAAGCCTGTTGGTGCCTTGGGAGTGGGCTGTGTGCAGGCCCTGCCCCTGGCCCCGGGAAGCAGGAGCGAGTTAGTCGAGTGAGTCCCACCCTCACAGAGCCTACATCCTAGAACAGGAAAACAGTTAAGCCAAGCAGACATGGGCTGCGTAGGAATAAAGAGGAGTTAGTGGTCAGGATGGCCTCCTGGAGGTGACATTTGAGCAGAGGCCTCAGGAGGCAGGAGGGCAAGCCGTGTGGGTGATCAGCAGCAAGAGCAGGAGCAAAGGCCCTGAGACAGGAGCGCCCAGCATGTCGGGGGCGTGGTCAGAGGTGGGTTTGGCGGAGGGGTGAAGACCGCAGGAGGCAGCCCTCAGGCAGGTGGGCAGTCCCTGGATGCTCCGGGCTGAGGGTGAGAGAGGAAGGAGGGCACCCAGCGGCTGGGACCTGGGCATCAGCGGAGGAGTCGTGAGCAGGCAGACCTGGGATGTATTTTGAAAGCTATGCAATAAAGTTTGCCCGTGAGTCGTAAAATAAAGAGAAGGAAAGAATTCTGTGTACTAAGATGGGGGGGGGGGATACTGGAGGAGGGGCAGGTCTGGGGGAATCAGAATTTTGGTTCTCTTTGTTAAATCTGAGGTGCCTCTTACATGTCCAAGTGCCGAACTGGAGCGGCAGGGACCACATGTCAGAAGATGTCAGCGTGGGGACCGTCCGCATGCAAAGGGTGGTGAAGCCTGGCTGAGATGGGAGCCCTGGGGAGGGTACAAAGCCACGGCCCTCCCCGAAGGGCTGCAGTGAGGAGGATCCGGCAAAGGAGACCGAGAAGGGACTCTGTGACAGAGGAAGAGGTCAAGGGGGGCCCTAGAAGCCAAGTGGGAGAGTGTCACAAGAGGTCAGCAGTCCGCTGTCCCAAATGCCGCTGAGAGGTCGCTTCGGATGAGGAGGGAGCAGCGCTGAGCAGGGCCACCGGGGACTCGGCAGGGCTCCTCTGCGGGACTGGCGGGGGCCAGAGTCCGGCTGCTCTGAGTTCCAGAGGCAGCTGGAGGCAACTCCACTCCTGGGACGGGCCGCACCGAACCAACAGAGACACATGCACGGGGAGACTGGTCCCAGCCACACTGTCTACCGTCCTGTGCTTGTGACGGCCAAGACACAGGGGCACCCAAATGCCCTTTAACTGTACAACACGTCCGTTCTGGTATATTCACTGAGCGGAGCACCTCGAGAGGTGGAGAGGAAGGACGCGCAGGTGACTCACAGGCGTGAGCACAAGAACTCTGCATGTCAGGTCCAACACGGGCCAAAGCAGCCCACTCTGACAGAAGGGAGGATCCCGTCCCCCTTGGGGATGAGGGGACTAGGGGCTGCAAGGGGGGCTCCCTAGGGGCTGGAGCTATTCTGATTCACGTGCGGAATGGGCTGGGCTGTGGACTTAGACTTTGTGTGGTTTTCTGGAGATCCTATACTTCAATAAAAACATTCAGTTTGAGAAGGAAAATGGTGATGGGAGGGGCAGTGGAGAAAGAGTGCAGCTGGCCTTGGGGTCGTGCTCTGAGGGGCAGTGGCTGGACCCTGAGCTCTCCGGGGCAGGGACCGGGTACCCACCAAGACGGCACACTGGGAGCGCTGGGAATGCCACGACACAGCTCCGAAACCTCCCGCCAAGCTGGCACGGGCGGCCCCACTCCCCCGACACCCGGGAACGTTCTCCCTCCTCCACTGCCCCTTGCTTCCGGACAGGACGCCTGGCCAGGGCTAAGCCCAGTGGCCAGCGCGTGGCAGGCACACGGCCGGACGTCACCATCGCTCATTCATTTGGAAATGCATTCAGCGAGTACGTAGGGAGCACCTGCTACGTTCCAGGCTGCGTCTGTGAACAAGATCAAGTCCCAGAACTGCAGAGGTTGCTAGGGGCTGCGGGGCGCGGCCCGGGGAGGGGGCGGCCCACCCCGGCCTCCTCCGCACGTGACCGCCCCGACCGCCCGCAGGGGGGGCCGTGCGCCTTCAGCAGGTTGCTCAGCCTCTCCGACAGTCTCCCCACGCGCCCAGGCCGGTCGAGGCGGCGTCCGGCCGCCGGTCACCCCGCCTGTCCCCGGGCCGCAGGCCCCTCCGCGAAGGGTCCCGCTGCACGCCCTCCGGCCTCCCCGGCGCCCGTGCAGCAGCCCTGGCGTCCCCGCCCGGGCGCGCCGGGCCTCGGGCTCCGGCGGGGGCCGCGGCCGCTCGGCCGGGCCAGGCAGGTCGGGAGCCGGACCCCCCCCCCGCGCCCCACGGCGCCCCCCGCCCCCTCACCGGTGGAAGGTGAGCTGCTTCCTGCGGCTGCTGTAGCGGTTGCAGCACTGCCGGGCCGCGCACGACTTCGGCATCTCCAGACGCCAGGCCCCTTTGCCCCTAACAAAGATGGCGGCGGCGAGCCTGCGGGGCGGGGCCGGCGGGACACGGCCGGGCACCGCCGGGCCTGCGGAGCGGAGTGGGACGAGGGACGGGGCGGGGCCAGGGGGCGGGGCGGGGCCAACGGGACCCGGCCGGGCTCTCGGACCCGAGAGGGACGACA
>JAQQSY010001461.1:0-14363 GCA_028646535.1 Procyon lotor | reverse complement strand
TTAATATCAGAAAAAAAAGAATTCAGAACAAGAAAAATTATTAGGCCAGTAGGGGACACGGCAGGATCATAAAAGACTCAACTCACCAAGAACACATTACATCATAAATGTATATGCACCTGATAACAGTGCAATAAAAGATATGAGGCAAAAACTGATTGAACTGAAAAGAGAAATAGACTGTTGCAGTTGGAGATTTCAACACTTGCCTCTTGGCCACTGATAAAAAAATAGGTAGAGAGTAAGTCCGCAAAGATATGGAAAACCTAAGCTCCTCAAACAACTGGACAGGGCTGATGTTTACAGAGCACTCCATCCCAAAGCAGCAGAAGGCACATTCTATTAAAGTGGACGTGGGACATATACCGAGGCACACCAGATCCATATCCTGGGCCATAAAACAAGCCAGCATACATTTAAAAGAATAGAAATCATAAAATGTATGTTCCTTGGCAGGAATGTAATTAAACTAGAAATTAATATTTGGAAAATCTCCTTATATTCAAAAGCTAAACAAAATAATTCTAACTAGCCCATGGGTCAAAGAGGAAATCTCAAAGAAATATTAGAGAATATTATAATTAAATGAAAATTAGAATATATTAAAATGTATGGGAGGGAGCAGAAGCCATGCTTAACGGAAATTTATGCCATTAGATGCATAGATTAGAAAAGAAGAAAAGAAAATCAATAATTGGGGTGCCTGGGTGGCTCAGTGGGTTAAAACCTCTGCCTTCAGCTCAGGTCATGATCTCAGGGTCCTGGGATCGAGCCCCACATCGGGCTCTCTGTTCAGCAGGGAGCCTGCTTCCTCCTCTCTCTCTCTGCCTGCCTCTCTGCCTACTTGTGATCTCTCTCTCTCTCTCTCAAATAAATAAATAAAATCTTAAAAAAAAAAGAAAATCAATAATCTATGTTTCCTCCTTAAGAAACCATAACAATAAAGAATAAAATAAACACAGAGCAAAAAGACATAAGGAAAAAAATCAGATAAGAGCTGAAATCAATTATTTTGAAAACAGAAAAACAATACCAAAAAAAAAAAAAAACCAATGAAACCATAAGCTGCTCCTTTGAAAAAAAGTTCAGTAAAATTGATGAACTTCTAGCCAGTCTGACCAAGAGAAAAAAAGAGAAAGATACAAAATAGCATTATAAGGAATGATGAGGGAATATTGCTATGAACCTACAGACATTATAGAATCATAAGGTAAAGCTTAGCACAACTTTCTGCACACAAATTCAACAACTTATGTGACATGGACCAATTCCTTCAAAAATACAAATTTCCAAAACTGACTCAAGGAGAAATGGATCATCTGAATCATCTTATTAAAGAAATTTGTTTGTAAGAATGAGAGAAAGAGATAGGGTGGGGGGGCTTCCAGAAAAGTAAACTCCAGGACCCTGTGACTTCACTGATGAATTCTACCAAACACCTAAGGAAGAAGTAACACTACAATCCACAGTCTTTCCAGAAAACAGGACAATTAACCCTTCCCAGCTTAATTTTGTGAGGCCAGTATTCCCTTGATATCAAAATCAGACAAAACAGTACAAGAAAACTACAGACCAATATTACTCATTGAACACATAAACAAAATGCTCAACAAATATTGGCAAACTGGATCCAGCAATATATGAAAAAAACAAAACATCACAAGAACGGGGTACGAACTGGGAAGGCCAAGTTAATGCTGCCCCTGTAAATCAATGAATGGAACACACTGTAGCAACAAACTTGGCTAAAAAATAAAATCACATGAATCTATAGATACAATTAGCAGAAAACATATTCGACAAAATTCAACATCCTTTCACTCTCAGGAAAGAGAGAAAAGAACTTCCTTATTTTATTTTACTTTATTTATTTATTTGAGAGAAAGTGAGAAAGATCACAGAGGGAGGAGTGGGAAGCCCACTCCCTGCTGAGCAGAGAGACCAACGCGGAGCTCGATCCCAAGATTCTGAGATCATGACCTGAGCTGAAGGCAGACACTTAACCAACTGAGCCACCTGGGCGCATCCTTATCTCAATAAAGCACACTGACCAAAAAAAAAAATAAAAATTATGAATAGCATCTTATGTAACAGTTAAAGACTAAATGCTTTTGCTATAATATTGGTGACAAGGCAAGAATGTCTTCTCTTTGCCATCCCTAATCAATATTGTACTAATTATAGCCAATGCAACAAGAAAAAGAAATATAAGGGCACACAGATTAGAGAGGAGGAATTAAAACTGTCCCTATACACAAATAATATGATTGCAAAAAATCTCAAGGAACCTACACTTCCCCACCCCCAAAAAAGCCCTAGCACCAATATGTGAATTATAAATCTTCTCAGAAAATATAAGGTCGACATACAAAACTCACCTATTTTTCTATATACCAGCAATGAGCGGTTAGAAAAGAAAATGTTATAAAACAATCCCATTTACTTTAGCTCCAAAAAATGAAATATGTACACAGGAATCCAACAAAGTAAGTAAAGATCTACAAGCTGAAAACTACAAAATACTGGTGAGAGGAATCAAAGAAGGGATGAATCAATGGAAAGACAAACCACGTTCACGGACTGAAACATTCAGTCGAGGCAGGATGTCAATTTTCCCCCAAAATAATCTATACACTTAACACATTCCCACACAAATTCACAGCAGGATTTTTGATAGACATGCAGATCCTTATTCTAAAATCTCTGTGGAAAGGCAAAGGAACCATAGTAGATAAATATATTTTAAAAGAGCAAACTTGGCAAGGGCTTGCGTTGCCAGACTTTGACTTATTCTAAAGCCACAGTGATCAAGCCAGCCTAACGCTGGAGAAAGAAGAAACACATCTACCAGTGGAACAGAACTGAGAGCCCAGAATAAGCCCACGCAAATATGGTCAATTGATCTTTGACTGAAGAGCAAAGGTAACTCAATGGGGAAAGGGTTATCTTTTTGACAAATATTTCTGGAGCAATCGGACAGCCATTCGCAAAAAAAGAACTCAACCTATACTTTACACATTATACAAAAATTAACTCAAAGTAGGTCATAGGCTCAAATGTAACATGAAAAATTATAACACTCCTAAAAGAAAACACCGGAGAAAGTATGACTTTGGGGGCTAGGCAAAGAGTTCTTGAATGGGACACCAAGAGCCTGATCCCTAAGAAAAAGTAAACTGAACTTCATCAAAGTTAAGAATACCTGCTCTTTGAAAGACACTGTTAAGAGAAGGAAAGACGGGGCACCTGGTCAGGTGTTAAGCATCTGCTTTGGCTCAGGTCATGATCCCAGGGTCCTGGGATCGAGCCCCGAGTCGGGCTCCCGGCTCGGCGGGAAGCCTGCTTCTCCCTCTCCCACTCCCCCTGCTTGTGTTCCCTCTCTCCCTGTCTCTCTCTCTGTCAAATAAATAAATAAAATCTTAAAGAAAGAGAGAAGAAAAGATAAGTCACAGACTGGGGGGAAATATTTCAAATCATAAAGCTGATGAAGGACTTGTATCTCGAATATATAAATAATTATCTAACTCAACCATAAGAAATCTAAAAACTCGGGTTTTTTAACGCCATGAGATTTGAACAGATACTTTTCCAAAGAAAAGATATAGATGACAAGCGGATGGGCAATGATGGTTTTCTTGCCTCCCGCTGGAAGCCGCCGTCCAGAGGCACGGGCCGTGGGCACACACGCCGGAGCAGCCTCTGGGCGTCCGGGTGTCCCCGGCCTCCGTCTCTGCACATCCGTGCCGGTCACGAAGCCCCGGCAGCAGTCATAAAGGGAAAGATCTACAGCTAGTCGAGCGTGTGGCACGCAAGCTAAGCAGACTCACTTAAATGACTGAAATGGCATTTTCTTCCTTGGCCTTTTCTCGGACGACCTGGATTTACGAGCTTTGGTAAAGTGCATCTTCGAGAAGGCCAAGTTTGTAAAACACAGTTCCCTTGTTGAAGGACGTTGGCTGTCTGAGCTCCTAACTCTCCAAACTTCACACCAATGCATCTTTGCCCGCACGCACTGTAGAGGCAAAGGCACCCCTGGGAAACAGCTCCCCTGAGAAGCCTCGCACCCCACGTCCCATCCTGGTGCAGCTTCCCCCATTCCTCCTTCCCCCAGGATCTGCAAGCCTCCAGCCCACTGTGGCCTGACGGCACAGGGACAATTTGCAGCAGGCAAGGGGCTTAAGTCATAGTCACACCCAGCACGGCTTCACCCTCATAAAACCCCCAGGCTCCAGGAAAGAAAAAGTCTACATTGTCTACGTAGCAAGTCTACATAGCAAGACAGAACTAGAGAACAGACCCCTCCCTCAACCAGATGGGCAGTACCTTCTACGGGGGGCCAGAACTGCATTTCCCAGAAGCCCCTCTCCCTCCATGGCTCCAGATTGGATTTGGCCACGTGAGAAGTGTGTGCAAGTCATGGAAGGCAGAAGTGACCCAGGTGACTTCCAAGGCGGGGTCATCAGAGACGCGTCGCTCTGTCTTGCTCACTGGAACACTCATGCTTAGCCTTGAGCCACCCGAGGCCGCCGTGCCGGGAGCAAGGCAGGCCAGCCGGGGCAGCCCTGGTTTCTAGTCCTCCCAGGCCAGGCTCCAGGAGTGGGTGACCACGCTTCTGGATGATTCCAGTGCCCAGACGTCAGATCACCCCCAACCCCCGAGTCTTGCCAGCTAAGGTCCCAGACACTGTGGGTCAGAGGCCGGCCTCCTCCAGGAGGGGCTGGAGGCCTGCAGATCCTGGGGGAAGGGAGGAGGGGGGAAGCCGCGCCAGGATGGGATGTGGGGTCCTCATCCAGTCCCTGACCTTCTGAATCCGTGAGCGAAATAAGATGACAGCTGAGTGCCAGGGCGATTAGTTCCGCGCAGTAGCACCTGAGACCCTGCCTGCGACCACCCGTGACCGCGCAGCGCGCACAAGCGAGCCAAGCTCTGGGCAAGGCTGAGAGGTCCAGGGAAGTCATCCTACCAGACATGCCTTGTTTCTTGTGCTCCTAAGGACACATTTTCCCGGTCTGAGCCGAATGTGCCACGGTTTCTTCTTCCCTGTTCCAGAAGAGGAGCGCTAACGGTGTGGGCGGGGCTCAGGTAGTGCAGGGGAGAGGCCCTGGCCAACCACGCAGGTGAGGGCTATTCCGGACTCTGCCCACGGCTGCTGGCCAACGATGAGGCCCCTGCTGGACGTGGGTTTCTTGGCGCCTCTGCTCGTTCCCGCCCTCTTGTGCTGCGGGAGCCTCGGGGAGTCCTCGGGACGAGCCCGGGCAGCTGCCGAGCGTCTGGCCCTAATGCAGCAGGGACAGAGGACCCGCCGCGGCGCCGGGAGCTCCAGCTGGCGCTCGTTACAGACGGTTGTTGGGCGGCGAACACGCCCAGATGTGTTTCTTCAAGGTTGTTTGGCAGACAATCTCTGGAGGCCATCTTCCCACATCATTTTTCTAGCAAAAACATGGTATTTATCTTTATTCTAGAAGGAGATTTACTCCCTTAATAATGGGAGTCCTGATATCGGCGGGGTTTGTTGCGCCGGAGCTAACGTTCGCCCTTGAAGCGCATTCCATCCTGCGGGAGGCGTGACTGACAACGTGAGATGCTCCACGGCCCGGCGCCCTCTGGGGAACCCGCGTCTTTACAGCCTTAAGGCTGCCAGCAAGTTGATAAGCATAAGATAGGGATAATTTAAGTGTTGAAGCATTTAATTACTAGCAAATGGGATTACTAGCAAATGTTTTGTTTTATGTTCTGTAGCGTATTATTTCATAAGTTTCCACGTAAAGCATCCGGGAGCCGGAGCCAACGTTCTGTCTCAGTGTCCGCGCCCGGAGCCGCGGTTTTCTGCGGAGACCCGGCCGGGGCGCAGGCTGCCCCTCGGCCGCCAGCATCTCGCCCCAGACCCGCCTCGCGCGGCCACGTCAGAGCGCGGAGGCCACGACCTGAAGGACAGTCTCTGGCGGCCCCGACACAGCACTCGGGGCGAGAACCGGGACAGCCTTTCCCCGTCCAGCGGGACCTGGAAACCTAATGGCAGGGAGCCTTGGTTTGGGGGAACCTTGGACGCATGACTGCAGATGCGACCCGGAGACGCACCTGTGCTTGCGCCCTACAGACGGCCCGGGAGCCCGGGCTGCTCCTTCCCGCCTTCCTGTCGGCTCCTCCCCGTGACCGCGTCCCCCCACCCGCCTCAGCTCCCCGCCCGCCTCCAGGAGAGCCGGGGCGTAAGGACCAGGACTGCCTCTGCGCTGCTCTCCCCACTCACCGAGACATAAATGTGCAGCCGGTCAAAGATACAGTCACAGCGCCTTTTGTTTGTTTGTTCTACAAAAGCAAGAACATGATTCCTATCAAACTCTGACACAAGGCTGCTGCTGCATTCCCTCCGGCGTCAGGGGCGCACCCTCCACGTCTGTGGCGTCCTCGGCCCTGGACCCGCGAGGTGCTGCCACGGCGTGGCCTCCGTGAACGTGGCTCCGATCGGTGTTCTACAACACAAGTCCTTCTGGAATCATGGTCTTCCTTGTATAAGGAGAACATGTACGACTAGTGGATGCAAGACGAGGCGACATTCTCGAACAACCGTGAAGGAACACGCTCACTAGGTCGAGACCCGCCGAGCGTGGAGGGAGCCGCCGGTGCCCACACCCAGTCACACCCCTGACGCTAATCCTCCACGCGGGGGAGTGACAGCTCCCTGGAGGAAGGTTCCAGACTCCACCCTAATGAGAGGCAGCTCTGTGCCCTGTTACCCAGAGCCTGAGGAGATGTACGAGCACCAGCCCGGCACCCGGTCAGCGTCCACTGCTGGCTCCTGCAATGTGTCGTCGGCCTCACAGCGCCACACATGGGAAACCAGGCACGTGGGTTCCTCCGGCAACATCGGCACCAAACCTGTTCTCCCAGCCTGGCTGGACAATGAGCCCCCACTGGGCGGGCTCCATCTGGCCATCACACACCTGACCTCACCCATGATAGCCACCTCACGTCTTCCAGAGTGGTGCCCAGAGCGGGTCTGGCCACCCGTGCCCTGGGGGTGGACCCCAGTCCACCACCTTCTGTTAGATGCCACACACTCTGAGCTAGGCCCTGGGCTTGGGGCGGGGGCGGGGGGGATGGTCAGACACAGACGTATCTGTCATGCACCAAGAGCTGGAAAGGGGATGGTGAAGGCCCCTGAATGGAGGGGGGACAGCCTGCCCAGGCTGGGGACAGGCATCCCAAGAGAGGGGAGGAAGGAAGAGCTAGACCATTTCCTGCAAAGTCTCCGGGTGGGAAAGGGCCAGCACAGGAGAGGACTGAAGAGAGCAGCCCAGGGTAACTGGAGCTCAGACAGGAGAGACCAGGGCTGTGAGTGCAGGGCCGGACTCCAGCGAGACAGGGGTGTTCAGCAGCAGTGACAGGGTCCCTGAGACCGCCAGGTGTCCCAGGTCGTCAGGCAGGCATGGCCTGTTTACCACCACAGAGTGCCCGGGCAGCTGCGGGGGCGGCCCCCGGGCCAAAGAGCCCGGCAGCACCCCCGTCCGAACACCCACGGACCCCCCGGGCCAGTGAGCCCGGCAGCTCCCCCGTCCGAGCACCCATGGACCCCCCGGGCCAGTGAGCCCGGCAGCTCCCCCGTCCGAGCACCCGCAGACCCCCCGGGCCAGTGAGCCCGGCAGCTCCCCCGTCCAAGCACCCGCAGACTCACTCCAATCCAGACTCCATGTGCACAGCTTTAAGCGCTGTGCTGACTTTTAAATCCAGCCAGCTCAGCAGAAAGAGGGTAAGCAGGGATGCTGAGAACAAAGGTCACTGGGAGACGGGGCTGGGGGGGCAGACACGCCCCACATCTGAGTCCTGCCCCCGATTACTTACGGCTTTATGTCGAAGAGTTGTTTTGGGTTATTTACAACAATGCCTAATCCTCCAAAAACCCCAGAGAAGCAGCTAAGCAACAAATGATAGAGCAAATCTTCATGATTTAGGCCACGAGGGGAAAGCCTGGTCTTAATTCAGACCCCAGGTAATTGGTGCAGGACACCCGCTAGAAGCCAATTCGCAGCACTTATTAACATGGCAGGCTAAGCTGCTCATTAGTGGCATGAATAGGAAATGTGAAATCCCACAGCTGTGCATCAATTATTTTAAACACTGCACAATTTCGGCGGCTAGTCTAAACCACAGAAGGGCCAGGCAAAGGCAGTGTCCAGAAGGTTCCTCCCAATTGGGCGGGGTCCCGGGGCCTCCCCCTCGCCTGTGCCGTGATCGATGCCCCAGGACGGCCTGGGGAGCACTCACCTCGCACTCCCCATGCCACGCCCACGGGCTCCCGACGCCCAGACACCTGCAAGTCCCGTGGATCCCTTCTCACTCCAAGAGTAATGCTCGTGCTGCCTGGTTTCTGAGGGTCTGGCTTCCGCAGAGCCTAAGGCATCGCCCCATCCCATCCGAAGGGGTTCCGTTCACGGCTTCGGTGAGTTCCGTAAATATTTGGTAGCATCATGAAAACAGTAATTCTGAATTGAAATCCAGAGTGTGAAGGCAGGAGAACCTGAGTAAAATATTTATTCCATCCGGGTGCCTGGTTCCCCCAAAGCAGGAAACACCAAAGGTGGTGTTTAGTTTGAATTTGAGATCATAAGACAAAATAAATGGCTTTCCCTCATCTTATAACTTGTGTTATTCCCACCGTAACAAACCCCATTCGAGCCAAGACAGCAGAGCAGTAAATAACTAACGCTCAGGCAGACGCCAGAGCCCTGTGCGGAGACGCTGCATCTTTAGAAGGTGGGTGTGCGTCGATCCAACTGTGACTCACCAGACCCAGAGATGACTGGGCCGCAGGGGAGCCCGGGCCACTTCCAAACCGGTCAGCCTCAGCGGGAGGGGTAGGAGGGGCCCACGTCCGACCCACTTCCTCCCACCAAGGCACCAAACACTCCCCCAGATGCTCGGAGAAAGGGGAACAGGCCCCCAACCCCACCCCAGGACTCGCTCTGCCGTGGGAGGAGCAGGATCGGGCTGCTGTCCCCCCGCCCCCACTGGCCAGTACGAGGTCTGGGGACAGTCCCGTGTGGCTTCCATTGGCCCCACCCCTGAGGGAGGAAGCAGAGTCCCCAAGCCTGCCTACCCCTATCAGGCCCCTCTCTGCTCCCTAAAACAGCCCTAACACCAGACGCCCCAAAACTGCCTACTCTCACCACAGGGCCTCTCCACTCCTATCTGCTCCCCGACATTTTCTGGGACCGAGGGCTCAAGATGCATCCCTGGGAGGCCAATGCTCCCCTGGGGACAAAAGGATGTAAGTCATTCTCTTTCAAAGCGCACCCTCAGGAGCCCCAGAGGGCCAGTGAAGGGTTCCTGCTGCCTCTTCCCCTGCATCCAGGAGTGGGGTTCACACCAGTAACGGGGCTGTCGAGGGGACGTCCGCACCCGATGCTGAGCTGACCGTGGAGCCACGGACGGTCGTCTTATTGCAGTGAGACGGAGCGGGATGGAGGCAGGAAGGAGAGCCAGCCTCCCTTGGCCCTTGGGGGTGGCACAGAGGTCTCTGCGGCTGTCTCCAGGGGGCCGGTCTCCGGCAGGAGCCTGTGGACCCCCGTGTCGGGCAGCCAGCACCTTCCTGCCCCATCTGGTGCCCGAGACCGCGCAGGGTCCTGAGGATGCTTTGGGAGGCAGGTCTAGTTACAGCAGAAAACACACATCCGGGCTTCAGAAGCACGTGCTCCACACACGGGGATGGGTTAGGAATGTGTCCGGTGCTGAGAAAACGGGGGCGAGGTGGGGGCCAGTGCTGCCCTTGTGTCAGGATGAGTGGCACCAGGGACCGGGAGGAGGCAGGAGGCCGGGCCCAGCCGTGACCCTCCCCAGGCCCAGACGGCGCCCCGACTTCCCTGTGGGCTCAGGCTGCTCGGTCCTCAGCCCCAGCGCTGCCCAGAGGCCAACAGGCCGAGGGGATTAGGGCGCCAGACCTCGGGCTGTGGGTGGGGCTACGGAAGTCACACGGAGCTGCCGCTACCCTCGCTGTGGGCCCGACTCTCTGACTCTGCCTGTCGCTGTCGGCCCGACTGTCTCGCTGTGGGCCCGACTCTCTGACTCTGCCTCTCGCTGTCGGCCCGACTGTCTCGCTGTGGGCCCGACTCTCTGACTCTGCCTCTCGCTGTCGGCCCAACTCAGGCGGCAGGGACGGGCGAGGTCCACTCAAGCCAGCTCAAGTGTGAAGCCAAGGTCGAGCCCTTTCCGGGTCAGGAGCCACAGATCCCGAGTTGGGCAGCTCCGGACTCGGGTGGCCTCGGGGACCCCACGGCAGGGGCACAGGCACCCTGACTCCTCCTGAGAGCTGCCCGGGGGCCGTCGGGCTCTGTTCCACCTTCTCCGAGCCCTGGGTCTCATTTCTACTCCGGTCTCTCCTCCCCAATCTCCCAGCTAAGTGACCAGGGCCTCCCGTTTCTCTCCGGTCGATGCCGTGAGATCTGGACAGTCTGGTTGACTATCTGCTCTATTGACCTTGAGCCGGAGGCCAGAGGTCGCGAGTCGGCCTGAGCCTGGCACCCTCGGCCAGGTGCCCTTGACCCTGGTCTGTGCCCAGGGGACCCAGTGTGCTGGCTGTTTCCAGCAGAAGCTGCAGGGAGACGTTCTCCTTGGAAGTGAGACGGGCCGATGGTTCCACGGCTCACTGGCGAACCTGAAGGGAGAGGAAATGGAGTGTTTGTTCCCTCGGCCTCATCAGACACGTGGGGCCTAGCGGGGCTTCCAGCCCTGCACGCCCCCAGCACAGGAGCTCATGGGAACTGTCCGAGGCCGGTGCCACCGTCCACCCCCCTCCGGTCCTGGCCCACCCACCAGACAACCACCCGTGAGACCCCCGAGAGGCCCCGGCCAGCTGCTGAGAGTCCAGCTGCTGCCCCCAGATGTCCCCAAGGCCCCGCCGGGAATCTGGGCCAGGAGTTCAGCCCCTCCAGGCAGCCTGAGAGCAGTTTCCCGTTTAGTGGTCCGCGCAGCTTGTGGGTCTGAGACGGTTCAGAAAGGCCAGACCGCAGAGGACAATGAGCATTTGACTGCAAACACCTCGCTTCTGCGGAAGAGCAGCCGTTTCTCCGGAGAACACGCGCGCGTCTTCCCGGCGGAAGAGAAGCTCACAGGCCTCGGGAAGGGGCCTGCTGCCGGCCCCACACCCCACGCACAAGGCCTTTACTGCAGGAGGAACCCTGTACCCCCCACCGAGACCGGGCCACGACGCGCCCCTGCCATGCGGGGCCTTCAGGAGGAGGCGGCTGATGTCCACGGAGCGCCCCGTCTGCTGGCCGCAGGGGGGTCACACTGTCCTGAGCCCCCGAGTCCCGCGTGCTGGCTGCGCATCTAGGCCCCCGATCAGACCCCCGCCCCACTGCCCCCGAGAGCCACCTTCTCCGAGGGAGCGGTTCCCACAGGCGGAGCCTGGGCCTCGGCCCTCGTGCCCCGCCGAGACCGCGTGAACTCCGGCCACTCACCCCCAGGGGTACAACATGTCTGGCCTTTGCTTGGCCCTCCCCGGGTCCCGTCGGGGGCTCCCATCGTCCTGCCTTGACCCTCAACCGGTTTAGCTCCCCGCCTCCCCCCGTGAGCACAGCCGCCCTACACCCAGCTCGAGCTAAGCATCCTATTTCCCAGAAGCTTGCAGAGAAAACGGACCAGCACCCCCAAAACACCCTGCCCTAGGGAGGAAAGTGGGGCGGACCTGGGAGGACAGGATGACAGCCTAGGGAATGTTCACGCTTTCTTGCAAAAACAATCCCCCTCCTGAGACGTTATCCTGACGCCCTTATGGGAGATTCTGCTGAGACACAACGGAGTAAACAAAGGTATTCGGGCCACACTGTCCTAGAACCTCCTGAAACCAGAAGGAACTGAGAAATGGCCACGGGGGAATCTGCACCCCACTCCCCTGCACCCAGGGGCTATGACGGGGAGGTCCCCAGACATGAGAACTGGAGCTCCGGCCCCCCAAACGGTGGTTTGGGAGACACCAACACGGGCGGTTTGTGGTGCCCCGGGACCCCCAGTGGTGCAGTGGAGGACGGGGAGGACGGGGGTGTCCTCCTGCAGAGATGCACAGACCCCACACCCTGTGCGTGGGATGCCACAGCAGGGCCTGTGCCCAGAGAAGGGGCCTGCAGACCCTCGGTGAGGGCCCAGCCGTCCACCTCCACGCCGATCGGGGGCCCGACCCTCAGCAAACCACCAGGCACCCGATTTCCGGTCCCTTTCCACGTGCCTCATCCCTTAACACCGTGGGGACCCCAGAGACTGGAAGACATCCGAGAAAAAGCCTGCCTTAGCATGGGCGGGGGAATGGGGTGAGCAGGGGTGGGGGGGAACAGAAAACACGGGGCTCCAAGAGAAACTTTTTAACATTATAATTACTCACCGGATATTGATAAGATATTCATCTATGCAAAAGGAACAGGTTCCTACTTTTCAAATTTAGAGAATAATTTAAATATGAGGCTGGGGTGGAGGGACTTAATCACCAAAAACGTGAGAAGGTACAGGAAAGAAAAGACAGGTATTTGGAAAACAGGAGAAAGACGAGACAGAATGTGATCTCTTCGGGGAGTCAAATCCAGGACTAAAATCCATTCCAGAAATTGGAAGCAGAAAAAGAAAAAAGAAGAGAGAGAGAGGAGGACATTGCCAAAGAACTAATACAAGAAAATTTCTCAGAAGGGGAGGTTCTAGATTGAATCAATCCACCAAAAGTCCAGGATGGAGCCTGAAAACTGACTTATTCTGAGAACAGGGAGTGAAATTTCCCGAAGCAATAAAAGAGGCCCAATTTTTTAAGAAAGAAGAGGAAAAATAAAGAAATCTTCTCCTCCTGTTGAGAACTCAGGAGTCCGTGTCTGAGCAGCGCCCTGTGCCCCTGGGCCGTGTCCCACAGTACGTGGCATCCCCAGGCCTTTTATCTCCCAGCTGAAAGTCTGCTCCTTTGACCCCTCCCCACCCTCTGCCCCTGGCAGCCACGGTCCCGTCTCCTTTTCTGAGTTTGGTTTTGGTTTTGGGGTTTTTTAGATTCTGCGTGTCAGAGAGATCACACAGTTTGTCTTTCTGCCTGACGTATCACTGAGCATGACGCCTTCGAGGTCCATCCATGCATGACCTCACTTTGGATGACGAGGGACCGTTGCGGGACCCATCCCCTGGCGCGTGCGCACCCCAGCTGCGGGGGAGGAAGGCCCGCCAGGCACCTGCGTGCTGCCAAACGCGGCCGTTAAGAGTCGTTATGCAGACCCACGTTGGTTGATATGAAAATGTGCACAGTATATTAGTAAGTGAGAAAAAGGCATATTCAGAGATTATTATCCTCTGATTCTTCTTATAGAAGCTTACGAGAAAATCTGGAAGGATTCACGGCGGTGTGGGGAGAGGTGATCTCTGGGACGAAACGCAGGTGCGTTTCCCTCGTCCTTAATACTTTCCTGCCTTCGCACTTTCTTTCCAATTAAAATACAAACTATTTCAGAGAATGTGTTCATTGAACTTTCTTGAGAAGGTGTCCCTGATGCAGGCCACCCCCGCGAACTCCCTGCAGTTGGCCAAGCACCCTGCAGGGACCCGGGGGCTTGTCTGGTCCTCAGGCAAGTGCCGAACAGCAGCTCAGAACGCTGGGCTACAAGCCCCTGCCCCGCTGAGGGCAGCCAGAAGCCGTCACACACAAGTGTCACCTGCGTCTTCCCCAAAGGTGGCTGGCAGTATGCTACCCCCAAAGTGCCCCAGCACCCCAAGGACCTTCCCCCAAGAATGTTCTAGAAAAGAGGCCCCCGCTGCCCAGGAGAGTCACCTTCCTAGGAGGCCCTGGCTTCTCACGACCTTGGTGCGCCTGGTACTGCTTGTTGGGAGCAGAGGGAGGGAGCAATGATTAACCCTTTTTTTTTTCACTTTTTAAAAATGCGTGTGTAGTCAAGGTCACTTTCTGGGAGCCGTCCCATAGTTCAGATGTAAACCCCCAGCGCAATCAAAATAGGGGGACTCTTGCCACCCCAAAGTTCCCTCCCGACCCTTTGTCAGCATCGGCCTCTGGCCATGGGGCTTAGAGAAGAGGGTCCCTGGTCCTCCATTTGAGCCTGTTCTGGAGCATCTCTGTGGCCCCAGCATCTTGGCCTGGTTCTCCCAGCGCACGGGGCGCCCGCGATCCCCCACGGCCCTGGGCGCGCTAAGCCGCCGGGCGCTCCCCCATCCCCAGCGGTAGGCATCGGCCGCTCCCAGTTGCAGTCGCGACCAAGCTGCTTCAAATGTCCGTGGACAGGTGTTCAAGTGAACTAACTTCTTCCTGCGCGTTCCCACCGTATTCAAGTGTGTTCACGGCCGGCGAGGGGCCCCCACACCCTCCCTGTCGCCCAGCGTCCATTCAGATCTCACGC